>DWBA01001139.1:0-11184 GCA_018236825.1 Apodemia zela
AGTTTACCGGCTACCTCACCCTCCAAACCGGAACACGACAGTGACAAGCACTGACGCTATTGCGGCAGGAATAGGTACCAGACTCGGGCGAGACAATGCTGAACTCTACCACTTAGTAGCCACGATGGTAGTGGCTCACACAGCCAATTAGTCGCCTTTTACGACATACCTGGCAGAACGGCAGTTGGTCTATTCTTCAAAGGGGCCCGAAACAACACGATGTAAGGAGCCCGAACCAACAATAGTAACAGTATCTATAACGTATTATAGTACTAAAACTTAAGACATGCAAATCTCATAGATTCGAGTAATCAACAATTATTTAGTTTGTAACTCCATACACAAGTTTTAACGCTTCTCAGACGAACTTCGTTCCCCAGACAGCATATAAGTTAACTGGCGTGGAATATCTTCCCTATACCACTCTAGTGCTATATTGGTTCTCGAACTCATTTTCAGGTTCGCCGTAGGTCGTGGTAATCACTTTGATATTGCATACTCAATAGTAACTTAGCTGTATGAAAGTAACAAACGGTTATTATTTCTCTAGTATAGCCTCGTGCCGGCTTAGGATACGCAGCGTGTGATAACGTCGAGATCGACAAAAGAGGTTTGAACAATGAGTTGTTTATTCGACGCGACGCGCGATTCTTATTGGCCAAACCTCTGTTTTATAGATCTCGACATTATCACACGCTGCTTATCCTAAGCAGGTTGGTTGCGCCGCGTCGAATAAACGAGGTATAAGTTCTTATTGGTCAAACTCAAACCAAACCTGTTTTATCGATCTCGACAATATCACATGCTGCTTATCCTAAGCGGGATGGTCTAGGGGTTAATCTATTCGGCTCAGATCATGACGGCCCAGGTTCGATACAAGGTCAGGCAAAGGAATTATTGTTTATTTAAGGTTTTAAAATCTCAATAGCAGCATAGATTCTGGTGGTTGTGTGTTAACACCCACATGTATTGATGAGCACGTAAAGCTGTCTGAATATGAGTAAATTATATACTTTCCTTCCCCCGTGTTGTTCCGGGCTTCTTTTGAAGAATAGACCAAAAGCTGTTCTGCCAGGCAGATTGTAAAAGGCAACCGATTGGCTACGCGTGTCACTACCATCGTGATTACTAGGTGGTAGAGCTCCGCAACGGCTCGCCCGGGTAATTACTCAGCCCGCTTTACCTATTCCTGCCATGAAAGCGACAATGCTTGACATTGTCGTGTTCCAGTTTGGAGGGTAAGGTAGCCGGTATACTTATGCATGTGGCATTTCTATCCCGCCACACGGATAGCAAAGCACCATTAACATCTTTGGTGTCTATATGCGATGGTTTCTCTTTCTATCAAGAGAGCCATCTGCTTGTTTGTTATCCTATGAAATAAAAAAAAAACGATGTAGTTGATATATTAACATAAAGTCAATCGTAACGTTATCGCAAAATAAGTTTTTTTAAGTCACAGTCATACAAAGAATAGGTACAAGCAAAATATAATAAAAATACAGACGGACAGAATAAAGAATTGCTTAGTGTGAAAATGACGCAGAAAAAAGGCTGTTAGTTTTTGGAAGCAAAATCCATTATCGATGTTGTTATAATTTGTTATCTATCGTTTGCTTATTGGCGTGGACCGTATATTTTTGTGGCTGGAATAACAAAGGAAGTATCTCCGGGGTGAAACAACGTATACAGATCACATTTCATACCTTTTAAAACAGCTGTTACTAATAGGACATACCTGCAACAAGAAAAAAAATATAATTTTAATGTCAGTAAGAAAAAATATTATTAAAAAAAACGACAACAACTAAAATCTTTTGACAAACGGCGTGCTCAAGATGTTATTTTACATTGGGTTATTTAATGGTAATAACGAAAATCTTAGAAATACCTTCTCTCTTTGTTTCTAAAAGTTAACAATCTGAGTAGGTAAAAATATCAAACAGACTAACCTAGTAACCATTAGCAACCAATTCAATAAATTTGTTAATTTGACAATTAAATGAACAATTTTAACTTACGTCTTGTTGAAAATGTTTTCGTAACAAAAACGAAACGTTTTACTCATGAAGGAACCGGGCATTAATTAAACATAATGAAACACCTGACTGTCAAAGATACAACAACAACAAAAAGATTGGTTGTCATTCAAAAGTTATGTTACGAAAGGACGGCGTAATGTAGCTCCATCCGCCATTACGTGAACCGTTAATTCGGTTAAACTTTTGGAGCGTACGAGCATGAACACGGACATAGGAATTATTGCGATGTTTAGGCATTAACAGTACTCCGTTAATGTTCTGCCACACATCAATTTGACCTCAAACTTTTGAACCCATTGCTTTAGCTTTGTTTAATGGAGAGTGAGCACTTTTAAACAATATCATTTTTAGGATTCCTTAACAAAAAAGGAAAAATTGAAACCTTATAGGATCACTTAGTTGTATGTCTGTCAAGACCCTTTTTCTTTTTTTTTCAGGTACGCGTAAAGGTATCAAGTTGAAAGTTATATCAAATACTCGGGTCTACAGTCCCTCTTAGCTGTGAAAAAATCAAACTTGTAAGTCAACGCGATCAAAATGTTACATTTATGTCGCATATTTTGCTATTTTTTGCGATTTTAAAGGGAAATCAAGACCTATAGGGTACTACCCGTTGACCTATAATTATGAAACTTGGCAAGAAGCAATATCTTACAGCACATATGTATACAGAAAAAAATCCGAAAACCGTAAATTTTCAGTTATAGCACAAAAAAAATGCGATCAACAGATATGACCGTTTATTACAATTATGTGTAGCTAAGCTTATCTATATGTTTGTACGGAACGCTCGTAATGCGAGTCCAACTCGTACTTGAACGGTTTTTATGAGAAAAGCTTAAATACTTATAGCAAGGGTAGAAAGTAGGGCACACAAAAATTACCATGGACAGCTTTAGCGTTCTGGTCTCTAACCAGAACGCACGAGTTCCCGAAGGAAAGCAAACAAGCTTCCCGCCAATTCTGCCAACGTGCTCCGATTTTGCCTTACCGATTACTATTGTAAAAGACCTAGAGGAATGATTGTACTCCTTGACATATATTTTCTTGACATATTTGACCATTAATGTTTACCATATATGATTGCTTATTACCGCTATCAGATGGCTGGGAGATAGACCGGACTCCTTTCTGTGTGACGGTATCTACATCACGCGATGCCAACGCAGTGGCCCAGACATAGTAGTATTCCTGCTTTCGGCGTGAAGCCGTTTTGCATTGGCGACCAAACCAAGGCTGAGGCTTGCCACCGGTAGGTATAGCAGAAAACGGAATGAAAAGTTCCATTCCCTACAGCACCACATTATCGACGCAGTCAGCAAATATATCTGGGTCATCCAGCGAGAAACACTTGCCCCCATGAGCAGGATGATGATGAGTACCAGACGCTGTACCAGCATAGTCAAATATAGACATATTTGACTTAGGAATTTAATCGTTTCTACAGAGCGAAAAAGCTTTCATCAGAAATGCAATTTATTCTCTGATTTCAGTAAATTTAAATTTGTTCGTGACTTGCTCGTTTATATCTCGAGTTTGATAAGATTTTGCCAACAAATTCAAAACTCGAATAGAGTGAGTAAATGACGCTTAACGGAAGATGCCAGCCAAACTAATATTATAAATGCGGAAGAGACTTTTATAGCTTTCATGACTTAAATTCCATGCAGAACTTAATAACTTGAACATTTTTAATGGCTTACGGAAAAATTTATATGTATTATTACTTAATTTAATTCTGTGCTTGATATAGAATAGGTACCTTGCTCTCACTAAAATAGGTAAAACAAGTAACTTTTTTTTAGAGTAAGCTGAGTTTAAAGGCATATGAATGTCGTAAACATATAATTAAATCGGCATACACATAAATGTTAAGATTATTTGGTATTGACTGCCAGACATGTTGCTTTCAAGTTTCAATATTTTGTACTATCCTATCCTAATATTAAAAACACAGTAAGATACAGTAAGTAGACAAAGACAAATTTCCATTACTCTTAAGTAGGTTCATATTTTTGTTATGTATTTAAGAGCAATTTCACTTGATTTGGGGATGTGACGAGAACCGCGCCCAAGAGTGTTGATTCTAATCCAGTATATTGCTCTTAATATGATTATTATTAACTACTGCAGCGTGCAGCCCGCTGCATTATAACAGTTTTTGGTGAATCCCGCGGGAACAACTTATTTTTTCGGGATAAAAAGTCTATATGCTATTCCAGGTCATCATCTACCTGTGTACCAAATTTCATCCAAACTCGTTCAGTACTTTTTGCGTGATTGAGCAACAAACATCCATCCATCCATCCATCCATCCATATATCCAAACATCTAAACTTTCGCATTTATAATATCAATATAGATTTCGGAATATTATAATACAATCAATGTTATATAAAAAATTTAAAATTTTGATTTTATTCCGAATATATTTCTTAATATGATTATTTATTCAGGACTATTGTAATATAACCAACGCTATATAAAAAAATAATAATTTTATTTTGAATATATTTCTTAATACGATTATCAACTCAGGAATATTATAATATAATCAATTACTTACACAGCACTTGAATTAAATATTTGTAGGTAATATTTCACATTAAAACTAGCAGCTATAAAGTAATAAGAATAACTGAAGAACATTAAAATTAGCACAGAACTCAGAAGCTCAATGAACAGGTGAAACGAAAACGGCTTACAAAGCGAACAAAATAACGACACGAGTTTCACTTAAGAACAACAATTTTACGACAAGCTACGTTCCCCGGTAAGTTTATAGAGTTCTAATTAAAACTATTTGTCACAAAGCTAATTGGCTTATGGCTATAAAAGATTCAAACAACAATAGGTATTAATTTGACCTGATTTTAGGATCTTAGTCGCAAGGTTTAGCGACTAATTAATAAGCATGTAAATTTTGATAGTTATCTAGCTCACTTTGATAAATCGTAGTCTGTGTGACATGTCACAAAACGGATACGCCTCGCGCATTTCACGCGAAGTTTTCTGGTTCAATCATAAGCACATCCGACCAAGTCGTGGAAGGTTTAAAGGGCTCAGTTATAATGGTGGACTTAATCGCATTACAGAAGTGGACTTATGTAGCCCGTTTCTATAATTGATGTTCTATCTGACAAAATACATGAAATTGACACCACTCGCTTAATTCACTCTCTACTCAGAATAAGAATCTACACAATTTTAAGATTCAATCATAAAATCCGACCTCGTCGTGTTTTAAGGGCTCAATGATATGGATGTAGCGACATATTGAACCAGCGAGTAAAGTTCTACGAGTTTACTGAAACATTTTGGCGTTTGTGTGTACATATGTATGTTCGACAAAATCTCGAGTATCGTTATTCGGAACGTAATTGGCGAATAATTGACGGTTTTTTAACTTCAAACTTGACTCCAATCGGTCAAGGGATTGCCGAGATATATGGGTAGTAAAAGGGGATCGAAAAATCTAATAAAAAGAAGATAAACTGGCAATGGCGCGAGTTTTAAAGTTTCTTTCTTTTTGCGAGTTCACTTTTCGGGCGAACCACTATATTAAAAGGAGTATTTACATTTTTGTAGCCATCTAATCGCAGTAAGAGCCAGCGCGCACTTGTGATTTTTAATCGGGCGATAGTTTGATCATTCTGGGATTCAGTATGGAGTTATATAAATTCTCTAGTTATATAAAATCCAAAACTCAATTTTCCGTACGTTTTTTTCTGGCGACTTTTCGGTTTTCTGGGAAATTGGTCCTTGCTTAAGGACTAGATGTGTACCTACTTGATTTGACGACAATCGAATATATTTTTGAGACCGCTATGCATTAAACAAAACAGCTTATTAATAAGTGGGCATATTTTTGTACCTCTATTTACCGTCTGGGATAACAGGAATGGTGATATAGTTGATTACTTCACAGAAACTGGTAGGTAAATTATATAAAAAACTTAAACAAACCCATTTTCCCATTTAAATTATTAAGTGCGGATAATTTAAGGTCAGAAGGTAGGCTATTAAATGATAATTACGGTTGTGCTTTGTACCTGCCTCCGCCAACCCTCTGAGAACAATTTACTCTTACCGTAATTTGTTAGTGTCCCTTATGCAAAAGGCAGTCAATAAGACAGTCTATATTAAATTCACTCGACTTAGACTATCTACGTGCACTAACGAGTGAAAGGAAATATATGCAGTGAGTAACAATACCCAGTCCAATCGTCAAAGGCATTATTTAGTAGCTTTGTACGATCATGTATTATGTGTAATTACTTTGTGGATGACGATAGGCGGCTACGACATCAAAGACGCCGTAGCGACCGATGACTGGATATGGTGTTGTCCAGTTTAAAATATTCGCTTAATTTTTGGGGAAATTGAAGAGTAAATACAAGCATTTTAATGTATCATAAAACACTCTAATCGCCTCTGTGGTCTAGTAGATTTCCTCTGTGGTCTAGTGGTTCGGTGTCGGAGTTGAGCACACGAGGTCCCGGGTTCGATTCCCGGGTCGGGCAATTGAATAAAAATGATTTTTCAGTTTTCTGATAAAATCAACGTTGCCCGGGATTAGAACAGTGTCCGGTTGGCGATAGGCTAGCTACCTATCACATTGTGGGACCGAGTATCTTCGGCTAATCTTGGGTGCACTGCTTGTACCTTTGCCTACCTCTTCGGGGATATGGGCGTGAAGATACTTTATAATTAATATTCATCAACATTTAAAAAAATAGCAAACCAGCAGATGGCTCTCCTGATGGAAACAGAAACCATCGCCTATAGACATCAAAGATGTTAATGGTGCGTTGCTATCCGTGTGGCGGGATGCCAATGCTACATGCATAAGTCTACCGGCTATCTTATCCTCCAAGCCGGAGCACGACAATGATAAGCATTGACGCTATTGCGGCAGAAATAGGTAAGGCGGTGGTACCAAATACCCGGGCGAGTCATTGCTGAACTCTACCACCTAGTAGTCACGATGGTAGTGACGCGTATAACCAATCAGTCGCCTCTTACGACCTGCCTGACAGAACGGCAGATGTCCTATTTTTCAAAGGAGCCCGAACCAACACGGGGTAAAATAATCTAATAAGAAATAAAGCTAGTAAGAAATAAATCTTCTTAATAAAATGGGAATTTTATAATTCTCTGAAAAACACTGGTATGCACTAGATACTATATCAGCTGTTACACGAAACAGTACGAGGTGTATTGTATCTTGTAAGACTCTCGTAACATAAATCTTTCTGCAGCGCAGCGTAAAAGAAACGGGTAAAATGAAATCGTCTAAAACGCTCCACGGGTTCAAATGAGTCTGCACCATAGAGATAATATAATAAACATATAGACTAGCGATCGCCCTCTAGTCGAGACGCGACCGCAATTCTGTTAATGTTAAACTACAAATATCTATTACACAAATTATAGGATAAAAAAGGATTGATCTTATGACTTATATTTCATTATAGAACATATTAAAATCGAAGATTTAACAACGGCCTTCAATTATAAACAAGTATGTGTGTCAAACGCATGGTAATGTGAGAAATCTTATATTTTATTTCTTTAAATGCATTTTATATAAATAAAATTGAATCCTTGAAATATTTGTACGCGGATAACTTTGGAATGATTTCGGCAAATTGGATATTTTTTTCGTTGTTAGGAGAAGGTTTGCGTAGAAGATATGTTTAAAAATCAAACGGTTTTCTTTTAAATCTCATAATATGAACTAAATAAGAAGACAGAATATAGTGGGTGGGATCTTCAATATATTGACTTAAATGTCAACTAAAATTTGTAATTTTTTCACAACATAGTCGTACTGTAAATGGTAGATTTTGTGTAATTATTTTCATAACGTACACCACCCGTGCGAAGTCATGGCGGACGGGAATATTTTTATGGAATACAAGTTGTATAACATAAAAATATTTGCTGTCTGCACTTTTTTTCCATACAAACTTGAACTAAAAAACTTCAGTCTATTCACCACTCAGTTCGCTAAGTTTTCGCAATAAGGATCCAAAAGATTTGATAGAAAGAACGAGTACCAATTTTCTTTCACTATCTATGACGGGACTTTTTGCAAGGCTCGTCTACTCTTTCTCCATGGTCTGAACACGTCAAGTAAATTTCAACGTGAAAACAAATTAAGCTTTTGATTAAACATATATAAGTACATATAAATGAGCATCTATCCAAGCTCCCTTAGAAGAATATACCATATGTCTTTCTGTCAGCAATTCGTAGCAAAGGACGATTGGCCAAACTTATAATGACTATAAGTGATATACAGCTAGAAAACTACAAATTATAATTTATATAATTTGTAGTTTTCTAGCTAACAATGTTGGATTAGAAAAACGTGTGATGATATTGTAAGTGATTTAAAATATAAATAAAAATAAGACCCCAGACAAAACAATAACGATATCTGATTTCCAAACACGTACATAAAATAAAGTATTAGAAGGAATATTGGTTCCATTGTGGCGCATAGTGGTCAACATGCCTTACAAAGAAGACTATAATATATCTGATGTTTCGTTAAGCTCGTCCACTACAACGCAATAAGGAACAAATTTGCATATAAATTTTTCATAAAAGTTGCTTTTAAGAAGAAAATATCGTAGATTTTATATTTTCTGAACAAAGCAAAGTTTCCTCGAAATTCCCATGGATCGGAAAGGATTGAAAACGCTCTAATGAATTAATATTAGGTGGTAAGGTCTCTGCAACAGGTCCATAGTTTTATCTAACTTTATATTAATACTGGCTAGCACCTTCCCGCTTCATTGGGCGTAATTTATTGAATAAAAAAAATATATACACATCACCTATATTTTACGCAATCATGTGTTCTTACGGTATACATGTCGGAGCTAAATTCTATGAGTCGTCTATTTACATTACAAAGATAAATAAGTTTTAGAAAATGCCTTACGCCGAATGTAAAATGTCGTCATTATATAATATGCATGACATTTACCACCACCGTTAAGAATTCGCTGCAGCATATTATTTAAATTACTTGTTATGTCAATAGGTAGTTTATTTAGAACTCGACCCCTATCCCGGCTTCTTACATTAAAAAGAGGTAGGTTTGTTAGGTTGCCCTTTAGGTCCCACACCTGGAAAAAGGACTCCGTCGACCGCCGGCGACCTCGAAGCTGATAGCTGACAGTTTCTGTCATCACCAATTTGCCTTCGGTAATTTGTATTGAACGTTAACGTTTATAAAATGACGACGTCGTTTGTATAACGACGAAACATACAAATTGACTGCGACATACAGATTTTTACCATTTCCTATAGAGACAAAAGAAATAGTACATTGCTATACGGGTGGCGATGTTGAAATGCCACATGCATGTTAACCGACTACCTTAACTTCCAAACCGAAACACGACTAGTACCGACGGTATTGCAGCCTTCTTGCAGGCAGGTATTGCATTCTCGAAACTCGTTAATAATCACGCTGTTAGTGATAAGTAGTAGCCTTTTCTCGCCTTTAACGATATGTCCAGTTGTAAGGCAGTTGATCTATTCTTAAAAACGACGCCAGAATTAACACAAGGAAGATATACGTCTCTGTATAACTGCCATAAATCTATATGTAACTATATAAGTCAATATGCTATGCTATAAGTCTAAATCTCTTGTAGACTTATGGTAATTATTTTTATTTCCGACAATGATAAAGCTGTCTACTTAGTATAATAAATTTTTATCACGTTTTTGCAACAAAACAAATTAACGAGCTTCGTCCAAAAATAAAATCTGACAGCTTAGGGCAAGCAAAGTATATACATGTAAATTCAGTTACGAGGTGAACAAAATGACCGAGGTAATGTAATGAATAAATTTCTACGTTATTATAGAAGAAGCAGAAAAACTCGGATATAATTCATTTACATAGCTGAGATTCCTCTAGCGATATGATCGCTTGCCAAGTAATATAATAAAATGACTAGTTCTCCATATTTGAAAATAACCATTTATTGAAAGAGCTAAGCATTCGAAAAGGAATTAATCTAGCTATGCTATTTGGGGCAGTGCTTATAGGGCAAATAAGAACAAACTCATTTTAAAAGTAATATGATTATTTCTAAAGAGAGATCTAGGTTAGCCACCAAATAAAAGTGGATTATGCTATTAAATATTCAAATTCAAAAAATATTTTGCTGCAATAAACATTTCGAGCTGTCGAAAATTAAACGATTTTAAATACGCTTTAAGACAGTACTAAGTTCGTCGGTTCGGCTAGTAAGCAATAAGTGTATGTAGCAAACATATTTTAACACATATATTAAAATTTATTATCAACTCAACGAATACATATTTTTTCACAAAGGGGGTGGGGTTCTCAGACCTCGAACCAACCTTCCCCCATTTATACGATCATGCTACTAGATAATATAATATTGCAAAGGCTTGCGCCCACTGTTTCTTTATTTCTACCGCCATTACGCCAGAACTTGTTTTTATATCATTCCAGTTTGCTCCGTCTAATACATTAACTTCAAAATTTTCGTCTGTCACTGTACGGCAAAACGTCAAGCCAAAAACCCTCGTTCACATTCATAACATGAGTAGGAATAAAGAAAATACTAAGCGCATTCTTGGCTAGTCACTTTAACGGCGTGTGGTCGTGTAAGGACGTGAATCTGATGTAAAAGTTGTGTTTTCATTTAAATAATCACAAAATCCCTTTGAGAAGAGTCTTCGTTTCCTTCACTCATGTTATCTGTACTTACTACGATAGACTACGATAGAATAACAAGCAGATGGCTCTTCTGGTGAAAACAAACAACCATCGCCTATAGATAACAAAGATAATTTGATGTATATGTTTGTAACCTAACATTATTTTTAATAGGTATTAATAAATATTCATATTCATTCAAGCCAATATATAATTATTTGACATATATCTGTGTATTCACTCGTATATATTAATATGTATGTTCATAAGTATGTATGTATTTATGTATGTATATTGTATGTGTAGGTATTTATTTATATTAATCAAAGATAATTTGTTCTGTGGCACATTCACAACTGCATTCTGTTGGCCCAAAGGTTGACTGGTGGATAATGCCAACAGGCATTAAGTTCGCCTTTTGTACAA
>DWBA01001140.1:0-11184 GCA_018236825.1 Apodemia zela
TTATTTGAAAGCCTATACTTCCGAGGTGGTCCCATTATAATTTGGTGAAGATCTGATGCAGGGTTCCGGAGATACAGGAAATGGGAAGTCATTTGCTGCAGTTCTACTGCGTTTAACTTATTTTATAAGGTATGTATGTAATGAAAGGCCAAAGCATGCCTTTTTTGGGGTCTGGGGTCTATACATACAAACTTACATACTAAATACTTCCTACATACAAACTTACAAACTTTACCTTTTTATGATATTAGTATAGAAGTATAGACTAGTATAGAATCAAAATCTAAAATTTTTTTTTCAAATAAACCTTTCCAGGCACTTTTGACAACATTTTTAAAATTACTACTGGATCAAAATGTCTTATCTTTTTTAGTTATCATTAATGTAATTACAAGAATTATTTCATATTACAACAATTATAAAAGATTGATATGAGGAGCAATTAATCCCAAGGTTTTTGTCTTCTGAATAATCTGACATTTTATAATATCTATATATCATCCATATTTTGTGAATTTCACTTCCGATATTAACAATAGAAGACTATGTATACGTACTTTACACATACTTTAAGATTAAATGTGAACAATAATATCTTTTAAACACATATTTACAAAACACAACTTATAATTTAATATTAATTCAATCCATAAAGTCTTAATGAATAACAAATTGCTAAAGATGTAAAAATATTTAATGTTTACCTACACTAACTTAATGTCAGTTTAAATATACACTATATGCACTTGTGTCAACAAATTGATGATAAATAACAAAAGCTTCTGTCCTTTGTTACTGCTTTTTAAACATTATAAATAAGAAAATGTTAATTATATATTTCGACGAACATTGGAAATGTGAGAACTTGACATTTTGAAGGTTAAGTTACATAATTACAGGATGTTTTGGTTTTGTTTAAAACACATAATATAAACATTTTGTAACATCTTTAACAATGACTATGAAATAATTAATGTATGAACATAAGCACGAAACAAATTATCAAAAATTTATTCACCTTGATTTCGAAAGTTGCTTCCGATTTTGTACTGTAATTTGCATTAGAAGCAACACTCACTGGGGCCGCTGTTTTCTGCGAAAGTAGCCACAATATTTTGTTAAAATTTACCATTCAATTTTTTTACATTAATCGAGAATTTATTGTATTAAACTTTTTATTATAAGTTTGAGTTACATACCGTGATCGTTGGTGCACTAAAAAGCTTAGCAATGGAAGGAATGAGCTTACTCATTTTGTCTATAAATAATTCTATTACACCCAGATTTATAAATATAAATTATTCGGAATTTAAATTCGTTAACAAGATTAATTTTATTAAATTTTAAATATTTCGCCGACCCCAGTTCAAGTCCAAAACTTGTTGGCCGACCCGGTGACATATGTCAATGTCACAACAGGACAAAAGGTCACTTGAATACGTTCAAAAACGAATATTAAATAAAATAAAATATGTATGCACGTATGTCAATAATATTACTTTATTGAGTTAAGATTTTAAAACTAAATAATTGATTCCTTGTAAGTTTCATGCATTCAAAATTTTCATATTGTTTAATTAGATCATAAATTATTATAACTTTGGATGTGTTCGGTGGAACTATCTAAATAAGAATAGATTTTACGAAAAGCTAAGCGCAGAGGGCACCATCTGTACAAAACGTAAACAAACCGATGTCATTGTAATCGTTATACGTAAATAGATCTTTGTAGCTAAAGAAAAGGAGAACTGCATTGTTTTAAATATAATAATATGACATCCTACGGCTTATTAAACGTGGATGATTTAAAATAAACTGCTCCGAGGACGTGATGGGAGTTTGAAGGGGAAAGGGATTTCGTGAAAAGGAACGATTTACCGCTCCGCTAGTGCTGCACTCTGGCGTGAAAAAATTGCAGTAAAAGATTTCTGCCGGGACATTTTACAGATAATAGTGCCACAAACTTATGTGACCCAGTGTAGGCGTCGCTGCCCCTGGTTTTGGTCACAGTCCCTTTTGAAGAATAGACCGTCTGCCGTTCTGCAAACAGTTTTTACGAGGTGATTGATTATACGAGTCACTATCATCGTGGCTACTAGGTAGTAGAGTTCTGCATTGCCTCACCCGGGTCTGGTAGCAGTACCACCGCCTTACCTATTCTTGACGCAACATCGTCAGGGCTTGCCTCTGTTTTGGTTTGGAGGGTTACTCATACATGTGGCATTAAGACCCTGCCACAAATTCATGAACGCGCCATGAATATATTTGAAGTCTACAGGCGATGGGTGTCTCTTTTCATCAGGAGAGCCATCTTCTTGTTTCCTTTAATATTTAAAAAAAAACTCGACAACTAGGTGACGAAGGTCGACAACGTCAATCTCGAGTATATATGGTACCATAACTTTAACTTTTCCTGCCGCAATAGCGTCAGTGCTTGTCATTGTCATGTTCCGGTTTAGGTTGCCGGTAAACTTATGTAAGTGGTATTAACAATCCGCCCGCGCCACACGGATACCAACGCAACTTTAAAATCTTTGGTGTCTATAGGTGATGGTTTCCTGTTTCCATTAGAAAACCTAAAAATAAAGTCATTGACAAGTATTGACAGTACTGCGGCAGGAATACGTAAGGCTTGCCCAACACCCCGGCGCGACGTCCGCGTCGCAAAACTACCAAGTTGTGACGATGGTAATGACACGTATAGGTATAAACTATAACAAATTATTATTATGTTAACATTTTACGGATAAATGTAAAATGGTAGGCAAAAATATTAAGCAATTTCTATTGCATTTTTTTAGAAAAAAATTCCATGTATTTATTAAGTTTTGCCACTGAAAAAGATATAGTGTGTTCCGACTCGACCGAAACCGCTGCAAAATAAAATGTTGTTTATTCTAATTCAGATTTCTAACTCAGATATAAGATAGTTCCGCTAAACACGCCCATAGGCTGGATTATTCTTGAACATTCTATAATTTAAATTCTCCTTGTCATCGTGACAAATGTCATCAGTCACTGGATAATGGAGACTGGAGATAGTGGATGTGTCAAACTTATTGGTCTGTGGTCAAACTCAAAGTGGTTTTAAGTTTTAACTTTTGTATCTTCAAAAACGATGTTTCATCATTCATGGCTTTGTGAAGTGAATTGAAGTCTGAAGAACTTCATTAGTTGAGTCATAAAAATTTACTATAAATATTTATGGTTTATGTGTGATAGTGTTATTCACAGACCTTGTTTCGGAAAATCAACTGCGCTTTGCAATATATTGCAACAATGGAATTTCCACATATTGGTAAAAATTGTTCATATAAATCCTGCAATAAATTAGGTAAGATTATTATTTTATATTTTACATGCTTTCTTACATATTAGTACAGTAATATTTATATTATTTAACCCTAATTTTCAGACTTCCTGCCTATGAAATGTGATGCATGTAGAGATGTGTATTGGTAAGTGATTTTAAATTTATTCCGTCATACCAAATTGTTTTCATAAGTTTAGCTTGGGAACACCCATTGCCCGAAAAACCTAAAAATTGGTTTAAGTTTTTTTCGTACATAATTATATTCTCCACTAAAATTCTTTTGCCAGTAAAAAAAAAGAGAACAGAAGTGCAAATTTAAAACTATTTGGGAAACTAAAACGTTTATGTATTAAGATAAATATCCTTACATTTTACTGTTTAAAGAAGAGAATTAAAGTGTTTTTTAAACAGATTAGGCAGACTAAAGGTACATTTGAGTATTGTTTAAAATTGTTGTCTATTCAGGATCATACAAATGTGTGTTTGCAATTAGAGAATGAGCTCTAATTGAAAACACACATTTGTATGATTTAGGAAATCTTAAATCATACAAATGTGTGTTTTTGTCTTTGTAAATAGTTGCTTAGATTACAGTATTTATGTGAAACATCTGGTTTAAAAAATGTAACATTATTTAAAAATATTTTGTTATTTGAATTTACAGTGCTGATCATTTTTCATATGTGAAGCATGAGTGCCCCGCCCCCAACACAAGAGATGTCCAAGTGCCGGAATGTCCATTGTGTGGTGCTCCAGTCCCAGGCAAGAGAGGGGAACCTCCAGACGTAGCAGTTGGAGCTCATATAGATAACCAATGTACTTCAGACCCAGCCAGAGAAAGGAGGAACAAGGTGAGTGGTCATACATTTTTAAAAAAATATTTTTGGGCAATTTCCCTTAGCAGATGAGGCAAGAACACTGATTACCTTTGACACTCTCCAAAATGACCCTGTTTTTTTATTTACTAAGGAGATAATCTGTTATTCTGTAATATAATTATTGATTGGTAAGATGTAATTACAAAGTTTAAATAGTTATTGTGCAAATTATGATTTCCGTGTTTATATTATTATTTATATTAATATTATGTTTTCATCAATCATTGCAATTAATATATTATTACTGTATCTCGGCAAAGAGAGCGAATAAGATTATTTTAAATGTTCTGTTTCAGGTATTCAAAAACAGGTGCTCATATAAAGGGTGTAAAACAAAAGAAATGGTTCCCTTAATCTGTGGAGAATGTACACTTAACTTCTGCCTTAGACATCGACATACAACCGATCATAGTTGTGAAGGAAAACTTGCTGCAAAGAGAAGACAAGCTGCGTAAGTGTGTTTATATTCTCTAGACTAAGACAATATTTCTTTTATAATAGGAGAACAAACAAGCAGATGTTTTTATAGGCATGAAAGATGTACAACTTGCACATGCGAACATGACACTTGATCTCAAATTACACTCATGCCAAGTAGAGAGTGCAAAAACGTTTATTTTAAATTTTAAAGTGCAAATACATGTACAATGATGCTAACGCTACTGCACTCGCACGGCGAGAGGCGACGGCGGGGCGCCGCGCGGTGTTGCGAGAGGAGTATCGAGTACCGAGCCAGGTGTCATGTTAACGCGCGAGTTGTAAATAGTGTATTACCATCCATATAGCAGAGATGTAATGCAGGTAGCATACCTACCTCATAAAGACAAATATACGAAAAGGCAAGTGCCTTTGTTTCTATCGCGGTATATAAGTGGCAACAACTAGGTAGTTCTACTAGCTAGTATTCAAGGTGATGGTGACATGTTGAGCTTTGCTTGGCATCAAGGCACATGAGAAAAATACTTTTTCACTTTGGCTCCCATTTGTTGAAGGGTGTGGTGGGCTAGTAATTCCACATGCATAAGTTTACCGGCTACGTTACCCTCCAAACTGTAACATGACAGTGATAAGCAACGACACTATTAGGCAGGTATAGGTAAGGAGGTGGTACTGGATCCGGATGAGCTATTGCGGAACTCTATCACCTAGTAATCACAATGATAGTGACTAGTTTGGCATTGAATGGCAGAAGGTCTACGTCAAGCAAAAATTTCATTGCACTTTAGAAATACTAATTTTTTTTACAAAATTACGATATAAGACTTAAAAGTAGTTGTTATAACATGTACACGTTTTCAAAACATCTCTAGGCTGAAAAAGAATTCCGATGTTACTTATTTTGTTGTTCTACTGTATCATAGTAATTCATAATCTGTATATATGTATATAATTAGTATAAACTTTTATATTTTCACAGAAACGCTGCTATGGCACGTATTAGACAAAATGACGCTAATATTACACCAATAGCAACTCCTGTTACGACATTTTCTGAAGTACAAGGAAATATGGTAAGTTTTTGGCAGTTTCTATTAACACTAGAAAGCATCTTGAAGTTGTCATGTGAAGTGCAATTAGGGTAGTAATTGGGGGTATCGGTAATGAAGGCTTTTACTTTATTATTTTATAAATCAAATATTGATTCAGCTTCAACTTCTATTTATTTTTGTATATTTGTTTCAAATTAGACATAGACATTTTTGTCTCATCCTAGCTATACATTTTTATATACTATTCTATACATTTTTATATACTATTCTATACAAAATATTTATCTTTTGTCATATACAAAAGATAGATAGCACTAAAGAGATGCTACAGTATTGTTTTTGTAATCTAAATCTAATCTAAATACTAACACTCGCAGACCGAGTTCATAATATTGAAGTAAGAGAGAGATTAGGCCTGAAAGAAAGTGTCGGTATAAAAATGCAAAAGGGCATGCATGTTGGTTAGGACATGGAGAAAGAATGGTAGCTGAAAGGTTAACAAAACAGATATACAATGCGAATATGGAAGGACATAGGTACCAGGGAAGACCAAGACTGACATACCATGATCAGATTGATTGGATGCCATCCCAAGGTGGTGTGAAGAGTCTTCGCAACCAAAGTGTCTGAAGAGAGTAATGAATGTGGAGGAAGCAAAACATATATATTGTGACATATGGCACTTGTTTTTCTTTGCCTACCGCGTAAGGGATCTAGCGTGAAGATAATATGTATGTATGTGTAATCACTTGTCTTAAGTTTTTTAGCAGTCGGCTGTTGGTTATTTTAGTAATTTATTTTATTATATTTACAGACTGAAGATGAAGCTTTAGCACATGCACTTGCGTTATCTCTGCAAGACCAAAACCTACACGTTCATGGAAGAAACCCTAACTTTTCTCCCCTAAACAGACAGCGGGTTGGTGGGGAACAAAACTCCCGATGCTCTGTATCGTAGCAGAGCATGGAAGGACTCACGAATTGCCTTATCAAAGAATATCTTAGATTAAGTGACTGACTTATAGAAAGTATAGAAAATGTTATTAAAGAAAGGGATCAGAAAAGTAAAACTATTTATATAATTCTTTCATTCACTTGGTTACTTTTTAAGACTGGTTTGAGTAGCGCATTCCGGACTGCGGTTTCAAATGTCATCAAGTTGTCGCGATATATGTCGCCAATTAATTTGCTGAATCGCAAACGGACTTAGCTATTAAGTTCATCTCGCTTTCGCATTGTTTCGTTAAAGTGAGATAGAACTAGTGTTTTAAATACATATATTCGCTTGAACTATTGTTCCCCGAGTATATGTGGCGACGTAGTTTGCTGTAGAACAGACACAAGTTCACGTTCAATCGAACTAAGAGACCGAGTTATATGAAACTGTATTGTGTTTCTATCTCATTCTGTTACTGGTTAACTCCTATAAATGTATTCGTTTGTCTCCTTTTACCATTGTCTTCTTTCATCAAGTTTCAATTGACAACGATTCGAAAGAATTTTCATTTCTTTAACAAGCTAATATACTGTTATTTAATAAGGCAATGGACCAAAAAAGCGAGTAAATTACTACATACTTGATTTTTATTTTCTATCTATTTAATTAATGACAATTTTCGATAACGCTAGTTATATTTTTAAACACAAAATGTGCAAAGGATCGAATTTTTAGCTTAAGACTAATTTTAATTCTGGATTATTTTAAACAATTGTTTTTTAAATATATTGTATTATTTTCTATTATAAAAGCCATTTGCTTTCTTGCTTTCCTTTGATAGCAAGAAAATTAGATACTTATTACTGATTACATGAGAATACACCTATTTATCTACGTATTATGTATTTGTATTGTTAATACCCACATTCCAGTTAAATAGTCCCAATTCGCGGTTAGAGCAATTCATATATTTCTGTATGTATATATGTAATCCTATGCATTTGTATCGTAAAACATCCATAACCAAGTAAATCATCTAGAGTTAGGTTAACACAATTCATGTAATTTTTCATTGATATTCATATTTCCGATGGTGTTGGTCTTATAAAAACTGGCCAGTTAATAACAATTTCGTATTGTGTACCTAAATAGTAACTACCTACTTAAGGCGCTACCATTATGGCAAAAAAAATTCAATATTTGTGATTTCAGATAAATTTATATAAATAGCACTATATTTTTATTGCACTTTTTATGTCTGTTTGTCCCAAACAATTCTTCGATATTGTCTTTTCTATGTTTGTTGTACTGATATAGGACTCGTAAATAGACAATGGTGGTTGTAGTTTAAAGTATTAAGGATGTGCATCTTGAAATGTTCATGGAGTATGTGACAAAGTACAATTACAATATCGTTCTGTTGTGTTTTACGTTACCATGAAATTGTTGTGAGCTTAACGTCTGCGCAACTTAGCTCTTCATCTCTTCATTGTTGGCACTTGGTGAAACGCCATTTTAATATTTATCAATTAATTGATAAATATTATATTAGTTCTTCTCGTTGTCTTGGCGCATTTTATCCAGTTGCTCGTATGCTGTGAGTTTCCTATAGACCACAAGGCATTATTACAATAAATTACCTTACTCATATACATTCCTAATGGTATAAGACATGCCTGCTACATTAGAATCACTTGTCTATTTCGTGATCATAATGCCGTAACTATTGAATTTGTGTAGTGTTTACGAATGCAAACAGAATCGCCTATAAATTTTACCACATGTAGCATGTCATGGCGCCAGCGCTGCGCACGCGTTTATCAAACGGCTACACTTGAAAAATATCAGTATGAAGGAGCCCTTAGGATTGTATTCTGTTTGAATGCTATACAATTGAAATAGTTTTTACCACATCCCACAAATTAGTCTATTTACGCGTTCATAATAGATCTTATCGAATTTCATGTCTAAATGTTTTTATCGTTATTATTATATTGGTAAAGAATTTTACAATTAGTCATCTTCATTATTTGAAAACTTTTGGGTCGCCACGACTACCTGCGGTAATTTATCAGTCTTTTTCCAAAAAAAGAATATTCATTAAGAGAACAAGCGATATTAAATTGTAACAAGTACTTATAATCGTTGAAATGTGCAAATGGTTATAGTTTATGAACTTTAGTGTCTATTGGTGTTTACTCATACTTTACTGAAAACCCAAAACAAATATCAATTACAATTTTTTTTAAAAAGAATTATGTTCTTGTGTGTCAAAAAATCATTCTTTACAACAAATAAAATTTTTGGCCATGGTATACTCACATACATGGTATACTATATATATACTGTTTACGTTAGTTTTACAGAAAAGTGAAATTATCTAAGCAGCTAGATGACTGAAATTACCTTTTCAAGAGTTTTTTGTTAACGAATTTTTATCCTAATTGTAGGTATATATTATATTAATGTGTTAATGTTAATATTTAATAGCTTACCTTTTTCCGGATATTTATATAGAGAAATTTATTTCAATTAACAAGAAAGATTGTAAGATTGCTACTTTAATGTTAAATGTGTTTTGCCAGGTGACAGAATTCTGCTTGATCTGGCCCGGGTTTGGTACCACCCCCTTCCTTATTCCTGCCATTATAGCGTCAGTTCTTATCAATTTCGTGTTCCGGCTTGGAGAGTGAAATAGTCGCAAATCTATGCATATGGCAATCCACCATGAAAATTTTTAACATAAGCTGTGGTAATCTTTATCAGAAGAGACATATTATGCTTGTTTGCTATCCCGTGATGTAAAAAAATATATTTAGAAGGTTGATACCTAAGAGATAAGCTACGCCTGGCTTAGATGTTAGCACCAACTCTACGCAGGGCGTAGCTTATCTCTGCAAGATAGAAATAGCATAAAATAATAAATAAATAGGGCAATTTTGAAAATTAATTAAAATCGACGAAAGTGATTCCCATTTAGAAAATAAGGTTTTTGTTCTTAGTTTCATCAAAATTGGCCGGGACTTATATGGATTTCTCAGTTTAGCCTAGGAATTCACGCTAATTCTGTAGGTCTGAATTATATATCCCTAATGTATGAGCCAAATTATCGCCCGAAGGTTCGTGGTGTGATTGCGATGTCGTGATAAAATTTCGTAGTAGTGCTACGGCGAACTAGGTGACCGCATATATTTCGTCGACAATATTCTATCTCGCTTTATCTTGCGATGCGCACCTATGCGAAAGCGAGATGAGTTTATTCGAAATAGAAATCTGACGAAAGAACCCGAAGAGTTGCGATAGGGAGTGGCCACACACATCACGACAAAGCGAACCTTCGCAATAAGGCAATAAATCACACCATAAACTTTATAATTTTCCACACATTCGATATTTTTGCTTTTTTTGTATGACTTCGAATTCATCTCCATCTTTTATATATTTACATTCGTTAATAACAGTCAAAAGGTTATAAAGTATAAACACATTAAAACATGCTTATACCAATGCTTAGTTAAATTTAGGAAATAAAATCAACAATTATATTCTTTGGTATATTTTATTATATAAAATGTTCTTTAAAATTTTTGCACAAATATAACATTATCACTAAGTTAACATATGTATTTATTTTAATAAAATATTAATTTATGGTCCCTTGTTTTATTTAATAAACTTGAAATAAATTTTTTCAGTGTACACTGAATGTATAGTTAAAATAAGTATAGATTGTAGTTTTTAACACCCAATATTTTTATCTAGGAGCTTTTGATAATCGAAATATACTAACATTCCATTACTACCAGTCTTCTAAAAATACTAACAACCTCTTAGCAGCCATGTAATTTTTTTACAAGTTAGTAAACAAATATGTAATTATGTATAATTAAAAATCTAATTCAGTCCATTTTTGATCTTTAATTTCAAATTCGATTCATAAGTATACCATTCAAAAAATCAGTTTTTGCCCAAATGTGAATTTTTAATTTAAATATTGATAATTTATTTTTTATCATAAATTTAATCTTTGTCGATTATATTTACATAAAGAAATCTAAATGTGCTCCTACACCGGTGGTGAAAAATGCTAAAAAAGTTTCCATTTTAACAGTTAGATACATTTATAAATGTCAAATTATTTACAAACGTTTATAATTATTAACAAAATTGATATTTTTCAGTACAAAACTTAACTGTCGCTAACATTGGTATGGAAGCACATTAAATCATACAACCATTTTTACCTTGTATCTGATGAAATGTAGGCACCAGGCGGCGTCTATGTCATTTAATTGCAAATACTATATTACTCTCTAACAAGACACCAGTTCCCTGCGCCACGTCGTCAGTAAATCTATGTAAATATTATATATAAGTATCGAAAATATTCTAACCGTCTGGCTGAGATCACTATGTATTCGGAAATATTACCTGGGTTGAAATAAAAATAGAGCTTTACCTATCTAAAAACATGTTAGTAGCAGCCAGAAGTTTAATAGTAGTTTATCAAACACCCTCTTGCCTAGGAAAGATCGTAAATTGTCTGTTCCGGTTATTGCAAGAAAC
>DWBA01001141.1:0-11180 GCA_018236825.1 Apodemia zela
GATGGAAAGAGACAACCACCACCTATCGACCCCAGAGATGTTAATAGTGCGTTGCTATCTTGTGGCGAGGTCTTAATACCACATTCATAAGTTTACCGGCTACTTTAACTCGACAGTGACAGGCACTGACGATATTGCGACAGGAATAGGAAAGGTGGTGATACCAGACTCAGGCAAGACAATGCAGAACTCTACCACCTAGTAGCCACGATATTAGTGACTCGCATAGCTAATCATTCGCCTGTTACGAAATGCCTGGCAGAACGGCAGTTGGCCTATTCTTCAAAGGAGCCCGGAACAACACGGGGCTAAGCTAGTGTTAAGTAATTATGTTTTATTATAATTCCTCTTTTTTTTCAGTTCATTTCGTAGCCACATTTCCTGATATTAAATCTAAGCATTTTGATAGTCTGAGGTTCGTCACAGTTGGTGCAGCGCCATTGGCAACTCCTGATGCAGAACATTTTTTGAGTAAAGTTCAAGTAGGTACGTTTTGATTGAAATTAAGAATTTAACTGATGTAAGAGCAGAGGCAGAGCTTAAATCAATAATCAAATACATTTTATGGACTGTCTGACAGAAATTGCATATTATGATGTATTCTTTACAAATTGCCTAGACCCAGAGGACTTGAGAGGTAACTTATTACTACGTATCCAAAGAAATAAAAAATAAAAAATTGTTTCTTCTTAATTTTTAATATTTTTAATTTGTACCCTTGGTAAATTTTTGAACAATATGTTTACTGCCTTACTTCCAGACATGTTGTTAACAGTGAGAGAAGACTAAAAATATCACTTCCATTGTGACCGCAGGCGAGGTAGCAGTTATACAAGATAAATAACTAAAAATTAAAAAATGCTTCGCCCGGCTGATTCATTGGCATATTTAATAAGGAAGCTAAGTAAAAATACGACAGCAAACGAATGTCAAAAATATTCCTATCACGTCACGAATCTCTCGCCAGTGGTTTTGCTCATCAATTTCGCAAAGTTGCTTTTGTAAACTTGTAAAATATAACTTGTAACTAGCAAGAAAGAGAGAGAGAGAGTAAGAAGGACGTGTGGCCCAGTTATAATGTTTTGTAAAATATTATAACTGGGCAAAACATCCTTGATGATGCCGTAATTAGCGAAACCAGTTGGATGTATTTAACAATTTATAAAGTGAAATAGAAATAAAAGTGAGTTTATTTATAATATTTCTAACAGAATCTGACTTTAAATGAAATCAATTTCAGCGTGATATTAATTTTGGTCAAGCATACGGCTTAACTGAAGTAGGCCCAGTTGCAACAATGTACCAAAAAGGGTATAAAGATTACACTGCCTCTGGAGTAGCGTTACCAAACGTAACATTACGAATTGTAGACAACGAGTTGAGAAACCTTGGACCCAATGAGGTAAGATACTAACATTTGTATTAAAACACTAGCAGTTCCCCGCGACTTCTTTCACGTGAACCAAAAACATTATTTTTCTTTGCTCAGTCGGGTCAAAAAGTAGCCTATGTCACTCCTGGATAATGTTCCTTTCTAAAGGTGAAAGAATTTTAGAAATCGGTCCAGTAGTTTCGGAGCCGATTCAATTCAAACAAACAATCAATTCTTTCCTCTTTATAATATTAGTATAGACTATATATAACTTAATAATTAAAACTCAGGTTTAATGGACGACTCATTCGCAACGACTGGGTCTGGTACAACCGCCTTACCTATTCCTGCCATAATAGCGTCAGTGCTTGTCATTATCGTAATACAGTTTAGAGGCATTACCATCCTGACACACTGATAGCAACGCATTATTGACACCTTTTGGGTCTTTAGGCAATGAGTGTCTCTTTTCATCAGTAGAGCCATCTGCTTGTTTGCTATCTATGATAATATGAAAAAACAGTGTCGTAAATGAGTGCTTACTAGACAATGTTGATAAAGCAACACTAACCAGATGCTCATACAAAAAAAAACTGCATTAAAAATATTATTTATCTAATCTATTATATTTGTAATCTAATCATAAAAACGATTTAACGCTTATATTTGGAATGCGTGTAAACATGTATTACTAAGAACCAGCTGCTTTAAATACATTTTTCAGTATGACACGCACGTCATCTCTGAGTATCAAAACTTAAAGAACATTTTAAGGTTATTCATTTTACATGCTATTTTCGTAGTATACAGTCTAATAAGTGGGGTGATAAATGCCACAAACTCACCAAAGGTCTGGTATAGAAAAGAGGCCATAGCGGTATAATAGACCACATAAGTTCACTATACGTTTAAATACGTTAGCAATACAAACAAAAGCACACGATAAGCGATTTAACGAACGTTTCATTTTGTAACCGAATCATCTTCAGAAGAATCTAACGGCAATTCATGCTATAAGATTTAAAGCAGTAGTGGTCGACGTAGCTGTTGTAGACAAGGCGTGGAACCTTATTAAATTACTTTCAATGTATTGTTACATGCATGAATCACTTTACATAAATAATTTGCTATAAATGTATGTTAAATAATTTGCTATAAATGTATGTTAAATTCATCAAATAATGAGATTTTTCGAGTACTTATTTGTGAAAGCCATGGTTTTTTTGCCTTAATTTTTAACTTATCGCTACGTTACTACTGGAAGAAGAAAGTTAATAATTTTGCTCAGATTTTCGAAAATCGAGTTTTCACTAGATCTTCACGTTTTGAGTGGTTAGTGGCATTCGATAGGGTTCTAATAAACCTAGACTCCCTGAAAATCTGAACTCATTCAGCTTCAAAAGTTTAGAGAAATTTTGAGTAAGCCCCAAAAACTATTTTTGGCGTAAAATAGGGTATACAGTAGATCACGAGAACGGTTTATTATGTGTATAAAAATATTTTAAATTTTTTGCACTTTTATAGGAGGGAGAACTGTTAATCAAAGGGCCAAACGTGATGAAAGGATATAAAGACAACGAAGAAGGAAATAGACAAACGTTAATTGATGGATGGCTTAGAAGTGGTGACAGGGCAAAAATAGATGACAGTGGAGTGGTTAAAATTGTTGATAGGCTTAAAGATCTTATTAAGGTAAATGCACAACAAACAAATGATTTTTTAATGATTTATTGAATAAATTAGGTAGTTTTAATGAATTACTGGACGAATCATTTTGATAAATTTATGAATTACTTGAATTTATTAAAAAAGATCAATGGTGGAATTTATTTGACTTTTAATGAGATTGTCGATAAAAAAATACTGATAGTATAATTTTAGTAATATTTTGAATATTAAGCATAATTCTGGGACTTCAAGACAGTTTTTGACTTAGTTGCTGACTGTCTTACTCAGATCTATTCATTCACTATGGAAAGTACCTAATTCGTTTTATTTATTAGAAAAAATTGGCGAAGTACGTGTCGGGCCACGCGCAATGTACGGTCCCAAAGTTGCCCATCACAATAATGCGGACTAAGAGGAGACTATTACAATTACGTACTAAGAATATTTAACTATCGCCAATGACGGATATATCCACACTACAGATTCACTGCCTATAAAAACTTCTACAAGTACATTTTATAAGTTGGTTGACTATTATTCATAAACTTGTAAAGCCCACTTAGCCGTGAAAGTTTTCCTTTTAAATTCATTATATTTACTACTACCGTAATTTTTTTGACCACCCCCAAAACCAACCATTTACTTAGGGGACACTTGAATCTAACAAAAATTAGCACTGTAAATTTTAAGATTTAAAGTGCTAATTTTCCCTTAATCGAAACGGAAACGGACCCCTTAATCGAAAAGTTGTTTTAGCAAACCTACAATATTTTTAGAAAACCTATCCAACGATACCCCACATTATGGGGTACGTGAGAAAAAAATTAACATCCCCACTTTACATTGTAAAAGAGCTACCCTAAAAATGTTTTTCAAGATTTAATTATACCAATTTGTTTCCGTAACTAATATGTATATTTGTTCCAAATCACAGCTTCCTAGTACAAAGGATCTTTGAGCTAGACTGCGACAGACGGACGGACGGACGGACAAAAAGAAACTATAAGGGTTTCTAGTTTACTTCGGAAACCTATTTATTGCTGAACGTTATGACTGCCCTATGCAAAAGCATTTGATAGGGGTTTTTACAGAAAATATAAAATAAGATAATTTAGAAAAAATAAAAATCAGTGGTATTAAGACCTCTCCGCAAGATAGGAACGCACCATTTACATCTTTAGTGTATAGGCAATGGTTGACTCTTTCCATCAGGATACCCATCTGGTTGTTTGCTATCTTATGATTTTTTATCTTACAATTTTTTATGGAAACACTGCCTAAAATAAATTTATTCTATTTTATTTTAAGCATTTTAAAGCTGATAATGTAATGTACCTAAACTCTTTCATATAATAAGATGACTCATTGTTAAATGTTAATATATTGGTAATTATTATTGTGACTTGAAATAATCTCAAAGTTTTTTCCGGTAAATCCTTGTTTTCTTGACAACCCACCATTGTTCTTAGTTAAATTTATAAGATAATATTAATTGCTGACTTATTATAGGTATTGGTAAGATATCTGGTACATTTAGAAACGCAAGATTTCTCTACCTAACCTACAAGGGAACTAGTATGGTGATTTTCATTAATTGGATTTAAAAGAGTATATATTACAGGTTAAAGGACTTCAAGTTGCACCAGCAGAATTGGAAAGTATCCTAAAAGAACACTCAGATGTTTTTGATGCTGCTGTTATCGGAGTCCCAGATGGAAAAGCTGGAGAAAGACCTAAAGCATTTGTAGTATTAAACAAAGGCGCTAGTGCGGATGCGAAAAGTATAATGGAATATGTCAGCAAAAAAGTGGCAACATTTAAGCAAATTAAAGAAGTAGAATTTGTTGAAAGTATTCCCAAGTCTCCATCTGGAAAGATTTTAAGGCGATTACTTTTTAAGTGATTTTATGATGTGATAATTAAATTTGATATATTTTTTGTATTTTTCTATGTTAAGTAACTTTTTTACACCGTGTTGATTCGGGCCCCTTTGAAGAATAGACCAACTGCCGTTCTGCCAAGCAGGTTGTAAGAGGGGTCACTACCATCGTGACTACTAGGTGGTAGAGTTCACAATAAGGAATAAAATATTTTATGCCCTGCCGTACCATGTTTGCTACTAGCTTAGCACAAACATTTGAGCAGTCTAATCAAAAACAGACCTATTTCCAGGGGGAAGATACATAAAAATCCCGTAACCCTTTCCAATTCGCTGCTTCTTAGTGCCAGAATTATGTTTTTTTATTTTTATGAATAGACTAGACTAAAATTATAAAGGCCCTACAAACCAACAAGTACGAAATCACTAAAAAAGTGCCCTGGATCGTCTCCGTGCTTGTTAGATAACTATTAATAAAATAAAAGTTATCTCATAAGTATATTCTGAAAGATTGTGCGCGAAAAAATGACAATACACATTTAAATAATATTATCTGATATAAGCAATAGAGTTATCTAAGGAGCTACAAAATATTCATTTATGGCCAAAGTCATACTGTGTCTCTCATCTCTTCGAAAGTTTTCAAATATGTTCGTTGCCAATCAATGATCAAACGTCCGAGACGTTGCGTTTTGAAAGTGATTAGGAAATCGTTTTCGATTCTTACGTGACACTCACGGTCGAATTTTCTACCAAATCCGTCAAGGTCGTAGTAGTCCGTCAAGGTCGTAGTAGTACCCTCATCTTTCAGGAACGCGCCGAAAACTTATGACAGTTATTAACGAATTTTCAGAATAATTTAATATCCGGTACTGCGTCGACTATTGAAGTTGAGTATTTGGGCAGAATAATCTGTCAAGGTCAGGTTAGGCCAAGCCCACGAAAGGTAGAGGTGCTAGCTAATACCAACACCCCTCTTCATACGGTACATGTAGATGCTTTAGGTCCCCTACCCATCTCAGATGGTTACAAGTTTGTTATTTTAATGATTGACGAGTTCACCAGTGTTAAACATTGGTGAACTCGAACTAAAGAAGAGTCAGTAGAGTTAAGTATGTTAAGTACGCTCTAAGCAATGTGAGCGTAATCTTCCTAGTAATATGTAGATTCCTGATAACAATTCATAGCGCCCAGCATCTTTGCTTGTTATGAGCAGTTTTTATCGTATTGCTCAAAAATAAATTCAGGCACTTAAGAGTATATAGTCAAAACTTACTCTGTGTAAACAGAGTTCCAATTTTAAATTATATTTATGGCATACATATTCGAAAATAACTAAGCTGACGATCGCCCGCTCGTCAAAATTCGACCGATAGTTTACCAGCAGACTTTCATCATAATTTTCTAGGTTTTCTAAGTCGTAGGATCATTGATGCACCCACACCAAACGTAAAGAATAAAGAATATTAAAATTAAATAGTGTTATATTCATATATTATTAAGGAAACTGGTTTAATAAAAAATATATTTCTTAATGTTGTATCATCAAATATACTTGATTTTGTTGCCAACCAACATAAATTAAAATAGATCATTGTATGATAATTTATTGCTGCTGTAGTCTTGACCTTTGATTTAACATTTGAAATCTTGGTATATGGTATTGTTTTAATTTGATAGCATAATATGGCTTTTATCCGCCTACTTGCTGAGCGTAATTAACTGACGACAACCAGAGAAAAGTAAATTATATGATATATAACTTACGAAATTCTGTGTTCTCACCGTATGCTAACTTTTATAAAGATCGGTGAAACAGTACTTGAGTTATAAATATAGGTAGACAGATATACAGACAAAAATTATGTGGTCTGTCATTTTAATAATCCCATAGACCCACTGTAAACTAGTTTTATTGTATTGTCGTTATTAAATTATAACAGGCCATGGAGACGAAACAATTCAAAATGGTAAAATGGGTGTGAGTCATAAAATGAAACATCATCATTAATATTCGGGATCATTGGCCAGAGACGTGCACGTCGTGATTCCTGCCAGTCCACCTGGCAAACGGGATCTGGATGCTCAATGCGCAACGGAAACTTAGCGAAGGGATTACGAAGCCGCTGATCTTCCCAGAGGCATGATGGCCTTATGGTCTGGTGTACCTCAAAGCAATTACGCCAGCGCTGGATAAGCTATTCTCCTATCATCTCGCTAAGTTTCTTGTGCGAAGTTTGTTTGGATTTTTCATTATATAGGCTCCTTTGGGGATTAGGCTGGGAGTTAAGTGGGTTTCTATGGCAGTAGCATATGTACCGGAAGGTTTGTTGACGACCAGCGCGGGTGACGTGGAAAATTTTTGGGGTTCTGTTAGATATGTTCTGGATATGGTTGATGCTGATGAAAGAATTATTTTGTGTGGTGATTTAGATCACCTGGCCGGGTTTGGAAGAGGTGGCCAAACTACAACGCTGTGTTAGGTCTGTTTGGGAATAGAAGAATTAATGATGAAGATCTTTGAGTCTGACACAGCATTTAATGGTAAAGATATTTATTTGTATACATGAAGAAATTCGCACGCTTCTGTGCTGCACACGTTTTATAATTATGATTTAAATTTAATGAGTATAAAATTGACAGCTTACGTTTAGTTACCCCGTGTTGGTCCGGGCTCCCTTTGAAGAATAAATCATCTGCTGTTGTGCCAGGCAGTTCGTACAGGCAGGCGAACGATTGACTATGCAAGACACTACCATCGTGGCTACTGGGTGGTACAGTTCTGCAACATCTCGCCCGGGTATTTAATACAACTGCCTTACCTATTTATGCCGTAACAGCGCCAGCGCTTGTCATTGTTGTTTCATTCTTATATAAGACCATTTGTCATTCTGCCATGCAGTTTGTAAAAGGCGAAGTTTGACTTGTGTCACTAACATCGTCACTACTAGGTGGTAGAGTTCTGCAACATCTCGCCTGGGTTTATAGTACCACCGCCTTTCCTATTCCTCCTACAAGAGCGTCAATGTTTGTTATTGTTTTAGTGTTTATAGGCGATGGTTTCCCTTTTCATAGGGAGAACCATCTAGATAGAGATAATGTTTGCTATCTAATATAAAAAAATAGGTACCTAACAGACGGAGAGTTTGTAACTAGTCGTAACAGAAGTAATAACTATAGTCACCACTTCTTATAAAAAATAATTCACAAAAACATCGAAGTAGCTCATAAACATTGCAATGAATGAAAAATACGAGTAAACATTAAAATGTCAACATCCGCTATCTGAGAGTATTGTGTGGGCAATGTGCCAAGGAGAATGAAAAAACAATTTTTAATATTCAGTGTCAATTATATGTTTTATACATTAAGGTTTGAAACATACTAACAAGTTAAAGTCTCGTAAGACGACTTATTAAAAATGAGTTGTTTTTCCAAGAATTGTATAGTAATACTTAAGGGTGCTCGTTTTGCCTTGCATAATTATGTGCTAATCCCAAAGCTGTTGTATGGAATTTAAATTTGGGTATGTCAGGAAAGGTATGAAAGTAGAATTAACGCGGTCGAGACGAGATGTGACAGAGATCGTGATATTGAAATGAAAGAGAGATTAGGTCTGGAAAAAAGTGTAGATGTAAAAATGATAAAGGCATTTAGTATCTAGAAACCAGAAATTGTTATATATATTTATTACAGGACGTTGCATGGTCACTGTAAATCCGTGACCTGTAACGAGAAAAAATTAATTTTAGGATTTTCTACACAAAACTTGGCACTTAAATAGATCTCATTTCTTTTATCGGCGAAATCGACAACGACGCATATAATTATACTAATCTCGGCTCTCCTTTCACATACATGTTTTGATGGGAGAATAATTTAAACGCAGTAAAACTGTAACAACCAACGTTCCATCTTCTATATCTCTGGAACCCTGGATTAGTACTCCAAAAAATGTATATGGGACCACATGAGAAGTATATTCTCCCAAACAAAAAATAATTACCTACTTGGTTAATAGTTTAAAAAAATCTGTAAGCCGGTTGACCCTGCAAGGCAACACTGTAACTTCCTGTTAAATTGAGGTATTTCAAGCTCAAAGAAAAATATTAAATAAGCAAATAAAATGGATGTATTAAAAGATGTGGAAAAAAATTAAAAAAAAAATATATGTTTGAAAATCTGTAATTTTTGAAAACTTGATTCGATTTTGATTTTTGAACTTTTAACGCAACTGTTTAAGTACTACAATATTGTGCAGGATCAAAAAATGATTGGTTGAAAAATCTCGAAGTTAAAGTCGAAGTTAGGCCGATAATACACTTTTTTCAAAATTTTCAAAAAAAAAACTCCCAAGCAGATAAACCGATTTTGATGAAATTTGCAGCAACGTAAGTAGTTTTTTTACCCAATCGCATGCCATGAACCGCGTTTCGATAGGTCAAACTGTTCAAAAGTTATGAGATATTTACACATACACATACACACACACACACACATACATAGTGACGTCATCGTGAAAATAGTTGGATAAGATTTTGTTTTTGTTAATGTCTCATCGACACAGTTCAAGATCTGTTAACATGCATCCAACAGAAAAAAAATGCAGCTTACATATCCTTTTATAAGCGCATGTTGGCTGTCATGTACCTACTTGTCCATTTACAAGTTCTCAGATTAATGCTCAATTTTAAAAACTATTTATGATTGATTTGATTCGATTGATCGGTGATGTTACATTATTTCAATCTGTGTGTAGTTTTAAGTAGAATTTAATAAGTAATTCTTAATATTAAACTCAGTCACCACCTTCCAACTTATAGTTATGATAAAAATTAACAAGTTACAGGTATTATTTTTTAACCACTACTTTCTATTTTCTTTGGTATCTATAGGTGACGGTTAAAAAATTCTTTCACCTAAAAAAACGTTATCTGCCACTTACGTTGTGTGTAATATTATTTGTAAAAAATTTAAGCCCCAATGAAAATATCAATAATATAAATCTAGGTATCAAAAACTTGTGAATAAAAGTAAATATGTGGTATACATTGCAATTCTACCTAACATATACATTTTGAAATTGATTAAAAATTTGGATAACGATCGCGTTCTTTTCAGCGCAAAATTGCGATTTATACAAAATTTTTTTTAAACATCAAAACATTGGTGATATATTAAAATGCTATTCACCTTAAAACACTTAGATTTGTTATATTAGATAGCGTTTAGAAATTGCGATTTATCCAAAAATATATTTTTTTGAAAACAACAAAACATTAGATATGTATTAAAATGCTATTCAACTTAAAACACTAAGATTTGTTATATTAGGCAGCAGACTAATAGAAAAACTGGTCAAGTTCAGGTCGAACTCGCAGGCTTAGGGTCCGTATCACCTTGTGATGTTAAGTGGGGTTACATGTTAACTTGGAGATTTAACATTATTACTTTTTTATCAATTGTTTTGACAGTGGTCATATTATTACGTTTTCTTTTATTCATTGTTTACGTATTCTATAAAAAAATCAAGTGTTGGGCTATTTTCGTTGAAGAGATAGAGCCCTGTGAAGGACAGACAGACAGCGGGGGTATTAAGTAGGATTCCGTTTGTCACCCTTTGGGTACAGAAACTTAAGCACCGGCTCTTTAATACCTACTAAATAAAATTATAGACGTAGCTGTGGACCACTGCTACTGCTATATACATAACTAGCGACCTACCCCGGCTTCGCATGGATTATAACATACATGTATTGCAAATTTAAACCTTCCTTTTGAATCATTCTATCTATTAAAAAAACTGAAAAAAAATTCATACTTTACTAATTACTAATAATTAAATACTAATTCTACCCAAGTAGTTATAAAGATCTAAGCATATATAGAGACAGACAGCGGGAAGCGACTTTGTGTTTTGCTATGTAGCGATGAAAATTACAAGAAATACAAGCCACACATATACAAAGCACAATAAGCACTATCAATTTAATTTTAGTCACAGCTAGACTAGACTAGTGACTAGATAATTTTACCCCGTATTGGTCCGAGCTCCCTTGAAGAATAGAGCAACTGCTGTTCTGCCAGACATTTCGTAAGAGGCGAATAATTGTCTATGTAAATCATTATCATCGTGGCTACTAGGCGGTAGAGTTCTGCATTGTTTCGCCCGGGTACCACCGCCTTTCTTATTCCTGCCACAATAGCGCCAGTGCTTGTCATTGTCATGTCCCGGTTCAGAGGGAAAAGTAGCTGGTAAAC
>DWBA01001142.1:0-11179 GCA_018236825.1 Apodemia zela
ACATATCACAATTAGGTGAATTATTCTTTTTCATCAGGTAAGAGAAACTGTTTAATGGGATGTGCCCAGACCTTATCCTAAAAGCTAACACAACTATTTGTCTACTATAATTATATTCATTGAACCACGGGATCCGAGGAGGCTCACTAATCATCGTCCGGTACCATATTCCTTTCTGCTTCGATCTTTTATCGAAGTATTGCTTCCACAACCCGTGATATATTAGTTTGATAATATTCTTAAATATATAAATTAAATACCTATATATGTACACATTGCAATAATATAATAGTGTTTTACTTAAATTTGTTATAGTAATAATCTTAATCTTATACATCTCAATATAAAGCTCCTTAAACTTGACTAGGTAATACATGTTTGCAGGAAACTATGATAGAATTGAGAGAATTCTGTGACCCTGAACTTGAGTTTGTCGTGACCCGGTACCGGGTCGCGACCCACCAAATTGGAAACGTTTATCTATAGTATGTAATATAAATAGTACGGCAGAATGATACTAGCCTGATCACGTAAATTTATTCATGTAGTTAACAAAATCATTACTCATTACATTATTAACATAAACTATTCGTGTTTGCAGATGTACAAGTTGTGTCATGTTTCGTGCTTATGCCTGTGAGATGTGATATTGACTAACATTTCGAGAAATTATCTTTGACTGTGTCTTAAGTACCTATACCCTAGATACAGATAAAGCAACACGCAATACAGTATGAGGTCAATTGATAGCTTTCATGAAACAAATCAAAAATGTTCGTGTAAATTTTGTAAGTTGTATGTATCAGACTCAAGGAGCCGTCCTCACGGACACAACGTTTTTCGAATATCTAAACGTATCCCTAATAGAGAGAGAAAACTTATACACAAGTTAGTTAGAACAAAAGCTGTTTACGACGACTTGAGGGCTCAGTTAATGTCAGATAGTACATTAAGCTTAATAGCGAAACCAGATTTACATACTGGGAGGAAACTGCCACAAAGAAGTCTTGATAATGAAGCAGGCAGTGCCATATTAGAATTAGTAAATATGATTGATAAGGGTGTTCATTTAGGTTCGAAAGATTTAAGCGACTGTTGCAGCTGTTGCGTTTGTTCTCAAAAGAGTGGCGCCAATGAACGCCATAAACATGCAAATAAAGAACGAAAATTTAAAATGGAACGAAAATATAGAACTGAAAGGTACGACGATCATCATCGACGGAAAAGGAAATCTAGAGATAATCATCGTAGGAAAAAAGGCAAAAGAGAAGTAAGGTTTAAAGCTAAACATATTAAATCGGATCCGTGTATTTGTGCTTTAAAATTTAGTGATTTAATAATAAAACAATCAAAATTAATGCTACGAAATATGCGACGTAATCACTCAGTTCCAAATATAAAATTTAACACTCATAAGACTATTGCTGAAAGGCTTCAAAAAATTGGAGACGTCGTTAAATCATCATATGACGTAATAAACGAGCCTACCATATACGTAAAAAATGCCATGAAAGACGGAGTAAAGAAAATGAAAGCATCAAAAGATCATATTAGAGAGGGTTTACAAGAAAAATTACAAATAATAAAAGATTCAAATGATCAAATTAAAGAGAGTTTACATAAAAACGCAAAAAAAATTAAAGAAGCAAAAAATCGTGTTAATCGAAGTTTACAGGAAAGGGCAAAAAAAGTCAATAGGTCAACTGACCAAATTATTAAAAGTGAAGGAGCTGAAAATATTAAAGAGCAAGAAAATCACATAGAAGAAACTTTTGTTGAAGAAGAAGAACAATTTAATCCTGAATTTGATTTCATGAACGAAAACAACTTGGCAATACAAGAACCTAAAAACCGTGTAAGAGAAGCAATATTAGAAGGTACAAGAAAATTCAAAGCGTCAAAAGATCAATTAAAAGAAACTTTGCATGAAGGAGTGAAAAAAATAAAAGAGTCAAAAGATCAAGTGAAGGAAAGTTTACATGAAGGAGCAAAGAAAGTGAAAGAGTCAAAGAATAAAATGAAAGAAAGTTTACATGAAAGAGCGAAAAAGATAAAAGACTCAAGAGAACAGATTAAGGACATATTGTACGAAGGTGCAAAAAAAGTTGTAGAATCTACAGATAATATCAAGAAAAGTATGCAAACGGCTAGAAAAAAGTCACTAGAAAAGATAAGAAATATAAAATATAAAGAAAAAAAAGGTCGTAAATATAGTTCTTTTGAGCCAACATTTCCTTTTCAAGCCGAAGAAGATATGGTAGAAAAACGAAAAAAACGCTTGAAGGCTCGACCAAGAAAAAGGCGTGAGTATATGAATAAAATCGAAGAAAATATACAAATTGCTGCAAGAAAGTCTCTTGAAAAGACTCAAAATGCACGAGATAAATTGAGACAAAGTATTACATCAGAGACCAAAGTATTGATAGGAACTGGAAATAATATTGCTGCTAAAATTAAAAAAGATTCATTAAGCAAATTAAAAGATTTTAAATATAAGCAACTCTTAAAAGATTGGACTTGTGAACCGGAATGCATTAAAGATATATGTGTACCTGAAGAATGTTTCGAAAAATTAAAATATAGAAATTTAAGAAAACTTAAGAAAGAAAAATATAAAGAACGAAGGGAAGGCAGATCAAGAGATGTTATTAAAAAATCTAGTACAAGTGTCCAGTTCCCCAGACGCTCAGTAAATATCAAAATGGGTACTGAGAGACGAAAGACTTCCTTACATGCAGAACAAACTGATAAAAATGTTGACAAACAAATAGGACTTAAACCAGATTCATATATGAGGAGACATAAACGGTCACTACAAGAAGAACATTTGACTGAAACTCGTTCAGACAAAAACATGCTAAAAATTGATACAACTATAAAAGAAAATCCTTTATCGATTAAACCTTTTGAGGAAAAACTAACCAAGCAAGCAACACTACAACGCATTCCTGTTAAAATAAAACCTGAAAAACAGAAAACGTCTTCTAAGCAATTTTTTGAAGAAAGACGTTCAAAAAAAGCGTCATTGGGACCAATAATTAAATCAGTCAAAAGTAAATCTGATAAACGGCAACGTTCATCTAAACAAATGTCTGAAAAAAAACGCACAATAAAAGAAACACCAGTTCACATTGCTAAAACGCTTAATAGTAAACCTAAACTTGTTACAAGACAACGTCAAGCTGTACGAATAGGATCTTCAATAACATTTAGTGTTGATTTTTTTAAAGACAAACCTGATCTTTCTGATCATCTCGAACTGAGCCCAATGTTATTAACTCCTAATAATATGATTAAACTTGAAAATCACCAACGAAATACAACGAAACCCCCTAAACCCTCAACTCAACCTATAACGCGTCAACAAGGCTCTCAAGTTATTGTTAAGAGATCATCTAAAGATAGCCAATTTTCAGCTCATCCTTTAAAACGTTGTTTTTGTACATTAAAACTAAAATCCAAAAGAGTTCCCAAACGTCGAAATAAATCTACGAAAGGAACCTCTTCAATCGGATTATTTATTTCTGGTAAAAATTACAATTATGAATGTACCATGAATCCATCTCGTTGTGTTAATCAAGTATGCGATCCTTTTGAATGTCAAATGAATGCTACAAAAGGGACAAAAAATGTTGGGATTAATTCAGATTTAACAAAAAGTATCGTAAAGTTCAGTAAATCTGGAACGCACAAAGAAAACCTTAGTTTACGCATTAAACATGAGCTGCTACCCTATGAATGTGAACCTGGTGTCTGTACACCTGACTCTTGTAATCCTCATGAATGTCTCGAACTAATTAAGAGAAGGGAAAAAATAAAAAAAATTAGAAATATTTCCACAAATTGTACATGCCAAAATAGAAATAATTCTAGCATTACTTTGGGATCTGTAGTTTCTTCGAAAACTGTTCAAGTGCAGCCTGGTTCTACCCACCAAAAAACTTTGCCTAAAAGGAAAATTGTTACAAGTAACATGAAAACATCGAAACAATTAAATAATCGTCAAGCCGTTAGGATAGGCTCGACTATCAGTTTTAATGTGGAATTTCACAAAACGTTGCTAGCGCCAAATGCAGAAGTGACTAACACTCAAGGTATTCATTTTCAACCCACATTAAAACCATTTATGAGCTCTAAAGAACGACTCGACTGGCAAAAACCGGTCGAAGTTTTAAGAAAGACACAACAACAAACAAGAACAACTGGAACGAATAGGAAAGAACGTCATGAGAACATTGGAACGTCTTTGAAGAGATGTTTTTGTACATTAAAACTACATAAAAAAGAACTTGTCAAAAACAGGATTAAAATGCAGTCAGCAGGTACAGAAACCATGGGACCAGTATATGCTGTCGAAATGACCAGTAAAGGTACTAAAATTAGTCAAAGACTTATTAACATCGCACATTTTGAATGCGACCCAAACATTTGTGTACCAGGAGAATGTGACCCGTATGAATGTTTAGAGAGAATCAATAAGCGCAATATGCGCTTTCGAAATGTTGGTCTCGCGACGATACCAGCAGGAAAAACTTCTACATCTAGTATAACAGATTTTGAAAAACCTAATCAGTCGGTTTATATACAATCTAAGCCATTCGTAAAAAACTTCAAAGCTTACACAAAAATGCATGACAGGAAAGGTTATATCGCTCGCGAAAAACAGGACGCTTCTGGAGATTCCGCTGATGTGAGAAACCGACAAGCTGTAAGATTAAGTTCAACATTCAGTTTTAACATTGATTTTTCAAAATCTAAAAATCAATCAACGCCTTACCTGAATTACATTAAAACAGTTCCGAAACGACCTAAACAACGTGGAGCAGAAATTGAAATGAAACCAAGAAATAAAAAGAAAATTATGGAAACCTCTCATACCGTAATCCAAACGGATACAAAAAAACGTGATAAAGCATTATCAGCTAGACCTTTACTAAAACGATGCTTTTGCACATTAAGCTTCGTAAAAAAACAAAATCAAAAATATGGTTCCAATTTTGGCTACAAAACTAATTTTTCACCATTAGTATACACATTGGATAAAATCGTTACATCGAATAAGTTTGGTTGTTATAATAAACTATGTAAAAGTCAAACTCAGCTATCATACCTTAAATATTGTGGCGAGTGCAGTTCAAATATAAAACTCATTGCTACTGACTCAAAAATAACATATTATGATGTGAAAAATCAAGAAAAGGCACAAAAGCCAAAAACGGCGGTTTATTCAAATATTAGCATTACTTTATCTCAAAATAAAACTGTAAATAACGGGTTATTGTGCCCGGCACATCTGGAATCAGATAGTGCCTTGAATGTTTTCAGGAATGCCTTGAATAGAACTCAGGCGTATAGGATAAATAATAATAGATACACACTCACGACAAGTAGATCTCAGAAAATTTTATCACGCGATAGTACAATTTTAGACATGCACCAATACTTTCGGCGTTATTTTTATACTATGAATGTGCATACTGGCAATACCCCAATTGTAAAAAAAAACAGCATACATAAAATAAGTAAACGAGAACAATATGAATTCAGACCAGATATGTGTAAAGAAGGATTATGTATCCCTCGAGAGGTTCAAAAGTGCCCACAAGAAGTTTGTTATGGTTCTAGTTTTAATTTCGATATAGAGTTTTTCAAACACAATCGTAAAAGTGATATTAAAAAATTTGAATCGAAGTCGTTTTCTGACACAAAACTTATAAAGCATGTGCAGCAAGAGAAAAGGAAATATAAAACATCAGGAACAAAAGGATATAAACAGAGATTCTATGACCAGCAATCTCAATCAAATTTTTCAACTTCAAATAGAGGTTCTAATGTTATGTCAGTAATGAGGCGTTGTTTTTGCACTAGGAATTTACAAAAACGTGAAACATTTTACAAAGAAAAATTTACGAATATAAATTTAGAGTCTAAACCAATTGAATTGATATCTCGAGGCCAAAACACAACTAAAATGAAACCAGTTAAATTTGTTCAGAATTTAAGATCATACGAATGTGAACCAGGTATTTGTGTACCTGGACAATGTAATCCGTATAAATGTCTAGAGATATTCGAAAAAAGGATTCAATCGCAAGGAAAACACATAAGTACCAATACAATCTACAGTGGACGTTCAGTATCCGTGTTAGCTAAACCTAGGGAGATATCAGAAATGCTTCGTAGAAGAAACTTAAAAACTTCGACAGATTGCAAGAAAATTAGGCGTGCGATAGATACTAAGAACTTCAGACCCAATCACAAGTACAAGGAAGGCGAAGGCTATTTACCAACAAACTCTAGACAAGCTGTGTGTATTGGTTCGACTTTTAATTTCAATATTGAGTTTTCTAAACAAAGATCAAGATTACAGAATAATGGATATTTCGAAAGTATGCCAATCGCTCATCAATTAGACACGGCTCAGTTATCGCCTACTGTTAGGGACCTTAAAGTTAAACAACGAGGTTCCCAAATTAATTCTAATTTAAAACAAGTTAAACAGTCGCAAATAAATTCAAAGTTGGATCGCACATCTAATATGAAAGACTCTTTTTTGAAACGGTGTTTTTGTACTGCAAAATTACACGCCAGCACACTTTTGTCATCTAGACATTATAGGCAGACGTTAACACAGAAATCAGAACTGAGTGTACCTTTAACAGCAAACAAAAAAATAAATACACACTTAAAAAGTCTTCCATATTCTCTAAGACCTTACGAGTGTATACCTGGAATTTGTACTCAAGGTGCGTATAATTCTACTAAATGTTACGAAATGTTAAGTAGTAAACGAGTTGAGACACGTTCAACAGGTACAAAAACCAGCTTGATAAGAACTTTGGGAACTTTTATTCCTGGAACATTGACCAAAAACAGGAATCCACAACTTAAAATCACTAAAGTTTCGAAAAGTATGAAACAAGAAACTCACAATAAATTTCCTCAGCATCTTGACTCTTTGACTTCTGTAAATCAGTCTAAAAGTTCTAATCGACAAACAGTAAAAATAGGATCCAGTTTTAATTTTAATGTTGAATTTTTCAAGCAAAATAATCCTATGCTACACAAAGATAAAACAATATCTAATGTTAAATATATGGACCAGTCCAATATATACGATAAAAATAAATGTAAAACAAAACACGGGAGGTCAAATAGTAGGTCTGTTTCATTTGCTAGCAGTGCATCACAAGTTTTACAGGTAAAAGCAAAAAATGCAGCGGTAGGTGTAAACTCTATTCTAAAACGCTGTTTCTGTGTGTTAAAACTAAAACAGAAAGAAGATAATCTTAAAAAAGCAGAAATAAAAAATATAAAACGAAAACCTAATAATTTGAGTTCTGTAGGTGTGATGACAGTTGAAAAAAAACAAAAACACGCAAAGAAATTGTTGCCTTATGAATGTAAACCTACCTTTTGTATTCCATATCAATGTGATCCTATTGCTTGTGAAAATCATGTTAAGGAAAGGTTAAAAAAAGAACGTTATCGAGAATCTGGAACAACAACAGATGTAAATAAAACTTGTAGAAGTATATCGACGAATAAATATTTTTCAAAAAAATCACAACAATCTAAACAATATAATTCAAAAAATATTAGACGCGATTTTGAATATAAACCCTCAAATGTAAAAAAAGTTGTCTCTCCACAATCGGTAATAATCGGCTCCAACTTTAATTTCAATATTGAATTTTTTAAGGATAAAACTGGATTCGGCATATCAAAAATGGCCAAAGAAAATAACGTGCGAAAGCAACAATTGTGTTTTAATGAAAATAAATCATGTCTTTACCAAAATCAAGAACATACGGGTTTACGAAAACAAAAAGAACATAAAAATTATCAATTTAAATCCGGTAATGAATTAATACCACAATCAACTATGACGCGATCTCTGCCCCATTCAAACCGACGAAAAAAATGTAGACAAGAGAATATATTGCAACACGGCAAAAATACAAGTACTGTAAATGCTGGCACGGAAACTAACATAAAATTAACGAAATTGAACTTACTACCATATGAGTGTGAACCTGGTACTTGTATTCCTGGGATATGTAACCTATACGAGTGCGAAAAAAGAATAAAAATGCGTACGCTCAAAAAGTCACGAGATACTGCAACACAAATAGTGAAAAGTTGCAAACCCAAATGCGTAGGTATAAACACTCGCTGTTTAAGAACACAAAAAGTCCAGGCAAATGTAGATGATCAGACGCATTCAAAATTTGTGGAAGTTCCTAAATTTTCGAACATAGGGCGAGATATCGTTCGAATTGGTTCCAATTTCAGTTTCGATATGGAATTTTATAAAGAAACTGTCCCAGAACCTATGATTCTAAACACAAATCATAAAATAAGAGAAACGGAAAATATTGTAGAATTTCAACCTAATTACGCTGTTAATACAAAGGCTCTTAATTCGGGTTCTAAGAAAAGCCGGAAATCACAAGAGGTAGTACAACAAAAATCTAAAGTTTTTGACACTGAAAATTTTTTGCAGAGATGTTTTTGTACTTTAAAATTAAAAAAAGATTTGTGGAACCATAACAAGCAAGTAACTGCTTTCCCAATATTGATAAATAATACTCCTACATTTTTTGGTCATAGAAAAGGAAAAATTGAAAAAAGAACCCTCATAGCGAAAACAAAGTCAACTCAAGATAAATCGATTTCTACGAATATACCTAAAAAATGTCCGAAAGATTGTGATAATACAGATACCATATTGCCTTATGCGCCCAAAAAATTTAATAGAACCGTAAGCAAGTCCTGTCTACAGAATAACGATATTTCTAATCATGGTATGGCTGCGAAAAAGCCAGCTTACCTGCGAAATACAATATTTAATAAGAGAAAGAGATTAACAAGGAAGAAAAGTTTAAAATCCATGAAGAGGATACCAAATAAATCGAAGATACTAGAGTCATTTGAAAATAATAAATGCGATAAAAACACCACGTTGCCTAGATTCAAAAAACGTTATTGTGATGTATTGAATGAGAATATGTCCACAAACAAAAAATGTCCCACAGAACTAAATATTCCAAATAAAGGCCGCCTATCGAACCAGACAGATAACAAAATAACAAGGTCAAAGGAAGCAAAAATTTTGAAGAAATTAAAAAAGCAAGATCAAAATCCATTTGACGATAAAATTACTTACAGCGAAAAAATATGTTATCCTGATGCCAATAAAAAAAAGTTTAACAAGAATAATAAAGGTAAAATTTATGATACCAAACATAACCCAAGTAACAAAGAAAATAAAGGCAAACATGATATTGCAGAAGCAACCAAAAAATCTGTTATGAAGGATATCGTACTTTGTGCTCATTGTCAAAAATCAAAACGTAAAAATGTACGTTTTCAAACATCTAAACAAATGTCAAAGTCGTGTGATTATTGTGATTTATGTGAACGAGGCATTGACACAGAAGAATTTAAAAAAGCAGCTGGTGATCGAGTACACACTTCATGCGATCGAAGTGATAATACAATAAAAGGTGCGATTTCTTGTTTATTAAGTGCCGCAGGTAATTCGATTAAAAGATTATTTGATTTAGGAGAACCTGAAAATGTTTGTAGTGGAGATAAGTTTAGAGATCCTTTGTTTGAAGTGGAATTAGATTCAGAAAAATATTTTCTTGTAAATAAAGATGAAATAGTAAATAATCTTATAAAAATGAAACGGACAATTCGACAAGACCAAGAGAAAGAGGCAAAACATGACAAGTCATGTAATTGTTGTGTATGTGTACGTAAAAGGAAAAAAGCGGCAGCTCGAGCAACGAGACTTTCTAAAAGAGGTATCAAACCTTGCACTTGTGGCAGTATGAAGTGTGCGAATGAAGTTGAACAGATGATCAAAAGATATAAAAGTAAGAAATTAGAAAGTCTTCGAGAACCTTGTGTTTGCGGTGTTCCTGTTTGTGAAGAAGAGAGTAAGCTAATGAGTTTAATTCGTGGAAATCCAGAAAATGTAATGTGTATTTGTATGCAAGAAATGGAAAAAAGACACAAGAAACTTCAGAAACAGAGAAAAAAAGAAGAGCTAAAGAATCGTAATAAGCGATTTAAGAAGTATAAAAAAGATGACAAAATTCGAGAAAAACAACAAGCAGAAGCGAACAAAAAGTATGAGAAGTACACTAAAAAGGCAGTTAGAAGGTCAAGTGATTTAATGCTTCTAACTGACACTGTAGTCGATGTTGGAAAATTGGGTTTCAAATATGGCAGGGATGCTGTACGTTACACATCTAGAACAGCAGTTGATCCAAAAGGGATGTTTCAACACATAAAAAAACCGATTTATTCAGATAAAAATAAATTAAAAGACAGCAGTGCTGCTTCTACTTTTAAGCGTATTAAAATTAGATGGCAAGCATCAAATATGAGGAAGACTCTTAGAAAATTTATGTTACGCCATACAGTCACAAGACATATCATTACTCTAATTGACAGAAATAAATTCTTGCCGCCTGCAGAACGTGAGCGTGAACGCTATGATTTTAGTTGCGACCTTTATATGACTTCTTTAAGAAAAAGACCTTGTATGTGGGTCTATGACATGTGCCCCTATTTTTACCGTCACTTTATGTCATTTATAAAAATATGGCGCCAATTTATTGAAGTACTGTTGTTTTTATTAGCGGCTGTATTTTGGAGTCCTTGTATACTAGCCTTCGAAATTTGTAGAGCGCTGATGTGTTGCTTGGTCTGTACAGGATGATTGTCACAAATGTTTTGAGAATAAATTATGCGTGTATATGATTTTTTATTTTGACACCCCATTAAACCAAACAAAAAGCAAAACAAACCCTGTCCAACCCAAAAGGGGTGTATAAGTATGTCGATGACATTCTAAAACATAATAAAATGATTTTTCTTGATAGAAATAAAAATATTGTTTTTTTTTTAACTTCCCGCTACGTTAGTACTAAGTATAAGGAAGTTACTGATTTTGCCCCGAAATTCGAGTTTTCACCGGATGTCCTCGTTTTGAGGTCCTAAGAACCTATTCCGACTATTTTCACGATGACTTCACTATGTCTGTATATATGTGTGTGTGTATGTAAACATCTCATAACTTTTGAACTGCTTGACCTATCGAAACGCGGTTGATGTCAATCGATCGGGTTCCGCCAAACTTAGACTTCCTGAAAATCTGAACTAA
>DWBA01001143.1:0-11177 GCA_018236825.1 Apodemia zela
ACAAAGCAATTTTACAATGTACCAATCTTTAATAATAATACAATTAAAAACATGCTAGTAAAGAATTTTAAATTTAATTTTAAATCCACATTTACAACAAAATATTGTTTAGATTACAATTTAATTTTATCAGAAAAAAATTCACTCACTATTGCGGCAGGAATAGGTAACGTGGTGGTACCACATACCCGGGTGAGATGTAGCGGCTATGCGTATGCTCAAATAGTTATTAATGGTACCATTAGTGGTGAAGTCATGTTGATCCACCCTATGTTGTGTATGCTTAGGACCAAAATATCAGTTATTGTCACTGGGGTGTCTTTGTAAGCTTTAATATTATTGAAATTATAAGATATTCGAAGATCGAGTTTTATATCTCCATCATTTGACGGTTCAACTTCTATTGATTTCTATTGATTTTGTAAAATATGTTGTAACATATGTATGTAACGCTCATAAAGGTAAATTTATTTATAGAATCAGCCATCTGGTTTAGGGGTTATTGAATTTAAATTTATTAATTATTATTTTTAAAATAGTGCAATTTAAAATTTATATATTCTACACTCTTTGTCGTCGGCACTTGGTGAAACTCCATATTAATTACAACATTTTAATAAACACACTTGTACAGTTTCAATAAATTAACACATATTATTATCCAACCGGGTTCGCTTTGATAAGGATCATCAGCGAAACTGGTTCTATTATAATATGTGTGTTAATTTATTGTGAAACAGTACAAGTGTGTTTATTAAAATATTGTAATTATAATTAATACTTAATACTATACTCAGGGTACAGTAAGCTAAATACCTATTTAACTTCACTAATGTAAGAAAAACAAACAATTTATTCGCTTGTTTGCTATGGAACTATTCTAAAACAAATCAAGATTTTCCAGTCCAGTGTTGGTGTTGTGTCCCGGGTTCGATTCCCGGATCAGGAAATTAAAAAAGTGTTTCTTAAAATTTTCTGATAAAATCGTTGCGTAAGATTAGATTAGTGCCCGGTTGGCGATAAGCTTGCCACCTATTACATTGTGGGACCGAGTATCTTCGGCTAATCGTGGTGTACTGGTTGTACCTCTGCCTACCTCTTTGAATTGATCTAACCCCAAAGTAAGCAAATTATTTGCTTGTGATATGGGTGTTAGTCAACGACACTAATACATAGAATTATATATATAAATACTTTTATATATTTAATAAACACCCTAACCCAAAAACTCAAAAATACAAACATCTATGCTCATCACACAATGTTTGTCCCTGCCGGGAATCGAACCCGGGCCCCATCGATTCGTAGGTTAGTGAAACCAATACAAGTATTAAATTAATAATTTCAGAAGAACCAGACTCATCGGTCCTCAATGCAGATGAAAGTGAAGTTGTGGTGCATCTGCCGTCTTCCGTGTCTGAGTCGCAACGGCGCGTCAGCTTCGTGGTGTTCAGGAACGACCGCGCCTTCCCCGAGAACGTGTACTCCGTGAACAGCAGAGTTCTCAGCGTCAATATTGAAAACACCACGCATTTTGAACATGGAGAGGTAAATATTTTATTACCACGTGTTGGTTCGGGCTTAGACCAACTGCCGTTCTGCCAGGCATGTCGTAAAAAGCGACTAATTGGCTATGTGAATCATTACCATCGTGACAATTAGGTGGTAGAGTTCAGTGTTGTCTCGCCCGGGTCCGGTACCACCGCCTTACCTATTCCTGTTGCAATAGCGTCAGTGTTTGTCATTGTCGTGTTCCGGTCTGGAGGGTGAGGTAGCCGGTAGACTTGTGCATGTGGCATTAAGACCTCGCCACAAGATAGCAACGCACTATTAACATCTTTGGTGTCTATGAGCGCTATTTGACTCTTTCCATCAGGAGATATGTTTGCTATCTTATGATATAAAAAAAAACTAGCTGAACTGCGCAGTTTCGCACGCGAGTGGATTAACAGGTCATTAATGTAAGAAATTCCATATATTCTACATTAACTATACATATAATAAAAAAATAGAAAATAATTTATGTATTTTAAAGTTTATTGGAAAATATTAATTGGATCGGTTAAAGAATCAATAATAGAAGCGAAAAATCTAATTATTAGAATTTTTCTCTGACTGTCTGTCTGTTAATTTGTCAATCACGCAAAAACGGGACCAAAATTAATGAAATTTGTCATGGTGATAATTGAGAGTTTCTAGCAACATATAGGGTAGTTTTTATCCTGGGTTCAGTTCCATGAAAAGAAATAAAAAATAACTATCACTTAGTAGTCACTATGGTAGTGACTCACATGGACAGATCGCAGAGGTAGCTTTTGAAAAGTAGTATCCCTTGTTTGACCCATGGTCTACAACTATCTCCTTGGCACATTTCATCAAAATCGGCTCAGCAGGTAAAATCGTAACTGACAGATAGATAGACTTTCTCATTTATAATATAAGTAAGGATATTAAAGATCTTCCTCACTATTTTCTTTCTCATCCATTCACCCGGTTTTCATGTATATTTATCTTTAGTTTTAGTCTTTTAATATTAAAAGAATTCGACCAGAAGGTGTTTACTAGTTTAGTTTAATTGAAATAATTGTTAAAATATTGTTTTTTATTTCAGGTAATTGATATCCATCTTAGTCCTCTCATATCTCAACCAGAGCGTAACAGAAGCCGATCTTGCGCTTACTGGCACTTCTTAGAAAATGGTACTGGATTTTGGTCTCAAGAAGGTTGTACCTTTATCAGAGCACGCAACCGAGGCATGTTGGATATTTGCAGATGTGACCATCTCACACATTTCGCGGAGGTGTTAGTACCAAGAACAGTATTCTCTGAACGCGACGAAAACATCCTAGAAGTTCTTACTATAATTGGTTGTTGTTTATCAATGCTTGGATTAACTTTAGTAGCTGTAACGGCTTTAATGTTCAGAGCATGGAGGCGAGATTATAGCAATAAGATATGGCTACAATTATGTGTAGCTATTTTTATAGTTATGCTAAGTTTTACTATTGTTATTGCTGCGAGGTTTGACCATTATAATGTACCGTGTATGCTTGTTGGTATTGCACTACACTATTCAGTATTAGCATCATTTTGTTGGATGTTAGTCGCCGCTGTATTATCTTATAGGAGATTAGTATTAGTATTTGCAAGAGATGCATCTCATAAGCTTCTAAAAGCTTCAGCGTTTGCTTGGGGTTTACCTTCAGCTATTGTTGGGATTCTTCTTTCGATCGCCCCGCATTCTTACGCGGGACGTTTCGAAGAGAAAAGCCCAAGCGGGTCATTCTGCTATCCTTCTGATTTAGCTCTTTGGTTAACGGTCTATGCACCGATAGCTATAACATTACTAGCAAACTGGATACTATTTGTTTTGATAGTTCGTTCCGTGTTTGCTTCTAGAGGGATTCAAAGGCATGGCGATACAAACGAAGCGCTTCGCTGTGCTTCAGTTAGTTGCTTATTAGTATTTCTTTTCGGTCTGCCTTGGATATTTGGGCTATTTGCTTATAATGTAGTAGCGGCGTACTTTTTTACATTCCTTGCAACGTATCAAGGATTTATCTTATTTTTATTCTTTGTATTGGGTAATAAAAAGACGAGGGATTTATGGTTGAATAAACTCAAGATTAAACAGACTCGAAAAGTACCTGTTACCTCTTCGACATATTCTAATAGGACTGATAGAAGTATGGGCTGGAGGAATCAAACCGTTACTTTAGAGGCTAAAGCGTCCAAACCAAAATCATTGTCTTCGCAAGATGATTCTAGATTCTCTTGATGTAAGCCCAAATTTTCTATTAAAGGATTTATGTGATTTTCTTTCCAAATGTATTGTAATACGTTCCTCTAGAATTTTCTAGTCCTTTTAGCGTAATATTATTTATTTATTTTAAAACAATGCACTTAAATATTTCTCTGAAGTCGTAGGAATATCGCTTCGCCAATTTCATTATTACTTTAATCAGGATAGGCAAAGATAATTATTTCTATTAATTATAGTTTGTCCTCGGTGTTCTGACGGTACTAACACTGGTTTAAACATTTGAAATTAATATCCTGAGACGTAGAATCAATTCTGAATAGGTTTTTCAGTTTTTCTGAAAACCTTGGATTCAAGTCCAGCGTCTTTTTCTTTACACGGCCAGTAACGCTAGACCAAAAAGGCGACTCAATTGGAAAAACTAACTCGGGTATCCATTATCTGAGACAAACAGACAGATTATATAATACCAACCAAGCAATCAAAAATCAATAACTAAGTAAGTTTTTATTAAGTTGGACAGTAATTTTTGTTTTTTGTACTTTTTTCAAAACTAAATAATTAAAAATCAATACAAAAGTTAAGTAAAAAAATATTTTTTTTTCAGTTGAAATACATTAATTCGTTGTAATGCAATGTAGAAGTTAGATTGGGAGCCTATTTTAGTATTATTTTTGCTATTTTAGTATTATTTTTTGATTTCTCCGTGGACGCGACTACTAGGCGATAGAGTTCTGCAGCTCTCGCCCGGGTCTGGAACCACCGACACCTATTCCTGCCGCAATAGCGTCAGTGTATGTAACATTTGTGTTTATCTCTTTTCATTAAGAGAGTCATTTGCAAATTTGCTTTTATATTATGTTTAAAAGTCTACACTTTGTAAGTTACTCTAATCTGCGATTCATATTTTTGTTTAATCCTTAGTTACATGTGACAAAGGGCCACATGATTTTAATTATTTATTGCCTAGTGTATTATGCGCGTCGTCTTAATTAATTTTAAGTTATTGCCATCTTTTTTTTAAAAAGCAACAAATTTTTCAGAAAAAAGTTATAGGTATTTCGGCAGTTATTTAATCTCTTTTAATCTATGCAACTGATCTTGCCTGAAAGTAAGCAACTAATTTGCTTGTGATATGGATGTTTATCAATGACACTAACACACATAAATACAAACACAAAACTTATATATAATTAATCACCAAAATTTAGACATTTAAACATCTATGCTCAACATACAAATGCCTGTCTCTGTTGGGCATCAAAGCCTCACTTCACCTCAATCGGATTCATTAGATTTAAATGAAATTTGGCATACTTTTTTAGTTTGTTTTAGCATACGGACTACGTTAAGTTTGAAAAGTTTACGATTACCGAGAATGTAAAAAATATCTTTAGATTCTAAAAAGCGTCCTCAATAGATGGCGTTGAAATTAATGACTTTTTAGTATAACTAGCGATCGCATGTGGCCGAAATTCGACCATAGACTAAACAATAAAATATCTTTTAAGTTTGACAACTAACTTTAAACGTAAAGAAAAAAGTTTACATGTGTGTATATTATCATGTATGTCACATGGATGTAGTGTGTGTAATGTTTATTTTTATTATTTCAATGTATTTATAATGCATATTATTTAAAAAAAAATGGTTTCTGCAGTCCTGCGCAATTTAAACTTTAACTGTGCCAAATTTCATACTCTACCGTTCGCGTAATTATCGGAAAAAGGGGTACAACGTTTTTACTTCACGTATTAATTATATAGATAATTTTATAACACACTATTATACTTAAGGCGAAGGTTGTCTCACACATAAAGTAATATAATAATATTTATTTGTGTAATTAATTGAAGTGCAATAGGGAATAGACACTGACTGAGTGAGAACTAAATAAATTAACCATTTTTAGTTCATCAATTTGAATAATATAGAAAATACTAGTGAGACTTATAACCTTCTTTATATCCATTAATGTACGAATACATTAATGGATATAAAGTACGTAGTACTAAATGAATGAATGAATGTATGAAGTAAGTAGGTAGTACGAATTTTTAATGTTTTTTTTATATTAGAAAATATATTTCTATGTTATTAATTATTTTTATTGTATACACTTAAATAATTCAAATGAAATATATGCTAATTATTTAAGGTATTTGATAAATTACATAATTAAAGACACTGTTAGTCTCGAAGACCTCATCATTGAAAAACGTTGGGTCCTTGTAAATATTTAAGAATTTAATTTATTTAAATCAGTATGGTACTACGATTTAAGCGGTATGCTTCGGCAATTTTCGTGTTTCGCGATAGACATTAGAAAATAAGACAAATAAAGAAAATCATAGTAGTATAAAAAAAGATGAACGCAGATTTTCGAGGCGTATAACTTAAATCGTACAATAGCATTTAGTTATTATTTATATGAAAATTTAAAAGTATATAATTATGATTTTATATTCGTTTGTGAATAGTTTAGTATACGAGTACATGTAAAAATGATTCGAACGATTTTAAAATTTGATTCCAAATATATTCCCAAGTGAAATTTCTGTATTTTTATAGTTTTTTTTCACCTTAGACAAAAGTCAAGCCTTTAATAGTGGTAAGCTTATATAGCTAAAGTTTATGCAAATAAAAAACAAAAATGCGGCCGAAATATTCTATACTAATGTGGTAAATTGTACTCGGTGGTATCTCTATAGCGTTTATTCCCGTATTCGGTAAATCCGGTATTATTATTTATTATATATATGGGATGAACGTATTTAGTCTTGGCTCTAGAATCTAGTTAATTTGCAAATTTTCTAACTACTAGTTAAGTGAAGTAGTGTTCGTGTCTCCTGAAGATGGTTTGGTTGCAAAGTGAAACGTGCGTTGTGTGCGTATACTTTTTTGTGTGCTTTTGTGCTTGCTACTTTCGTGGTACTAATGTGTGGTTGACGAGGGTGGATAACTGTGTCGCTGGGGTCTTTTTGTAGAGGCCTACGGTGAGTTTGTTTCATTTCTTACACCGTTTTTATTTCTCCTACCAGTGGCACCGCAAGGGAACACGTGAAAGTTCGCGGGAATTTGCTAATTAATTAGATTTCTTCATTGACCTTATCTCCATGAATGACCACGACCATGAGACGAATTCGGTACGATAAAAAGAACTTGAAGAGTGATGCTGTTTGAGCAAATATTGTCAGGATGTGCTGTATTTACCATTTTGAAACCAATAACAACAATCGATGTGAAATATACAATTAGATCGATGTGAAATCTAATTGTATATGTGTTTTAGCACTAACCTAGTGCTTGGGAAACTTGAAACAGTCGAATCACTCACAAAGCAAAATAAAATTTCACTGCTTTCAACCTGTTGGCATTGCCTCAGTTGGAAGAGTGGCCCCGGCCTGAGGTGAGGTCGCAGGTTCGAATCCTAGCAGGTCGAAATTTTTCTTTTTTGTTTTTAATGTTTTTCGATGTGAAATCTGTATACAAACTGGTCAGCTGATTTTATTTTGACGGAAAGAGATAATCATTGTCTACCAAAGACGTAGGTAATGGTGCGTTGCCATCCGTGGGGATGTAATGGCACATGCAAAAGTGTACTGGCTCCCTGACCATCCAAACTAAAACATGATAGTGTCAAACACTGACGCTATTGTTTAGAAAAAGTATACGTAAACGAGCCAATCAAATAGTAGTCCCATCGATAGGGAAAGAAAGTGAAATTTGGTACTCGTTTCTCTTTTTAAACACGAATACCAAATGCTTGTTCTTTCTCTTTCTATCAACGGGACGTTTTCACTCACATGTTACGCCCTCGCTTATAGTTCGTATAGTAGTATCTTCACGTCCGTATCCCGAAGAGGTAGACAGAGGTACAACCAGTGCACCTACGATGGGCCGAAAATACTAGGTTCCACAACGTGTTGGGTGGCATGCCAATTGCCAACCAGGCACTTATCCAATCTTGGGCCACGTTGTTTTTATCAGAAGTTACTTTCAAGTTCGAGAGTTTGTATACTTTATAAGAAATCAGAAATTCTTTATTTAAAATTTTTAAAAGTTATTTTGACGCGTCCACAATTTGTTAAGCTACTACTGATTCGGAAACGCGGGCGCACACACTGTGAAAATTCGGTGGTAGAAACTCAGCGGGTTTGTCTTTCAACCGACTTCAAACAGAAGGACCAATTGATGTATGTATGTTCCCTGATTATTCAAAGGCGCCTGGACCGATTTGGTAAATTCGTATTATGTTTGGGAGAATATATGGCGATTGGTCTCGCCATATCCTCTCCCAAACATAATATACATAATATACACATAATATTGCCATAAATTTGGGGAAGATCTGATCCAGGGTTTAAGTGATACAGGAGATTATATGTAACTTGTTGCAGTTATACTGCTTTTATTTATTATAATAAAATATTGTACAACGTTTAATTGGTATACAATTGTGATACAATATAATAACAGATTGATTATATAAGTTCGTAAGTGTAGTGCTATTTATAACTATGACATTGAAATATAATCAATAACATGTGAAATTATCTTTATAATTTTCACATAACCGTTCCAAAGGATTAACCTCAAGAGATAATGCCTTCAATAAAGGTAAACTTCTTATAAATAGATCGTTGCTATGGAAACGCCCTATTTACTACACGCCTCATCACCTAATTATCTACGTTGCCATGACATTGACAAAATAGCCATTTCTTTACTGTCATTTAACGTTGCAAGTCGTAAAATGTTCTGGGGTGTAAGTCCAGCGTTAGATCTTCAACAAGAGTACCTAAGTCGTGGCGACTCAAATGCGTTTGAGCTTAATTTTCTGATAATCGGAGGGTGTGATGCACGACATTTGATTAAAACTTTGGCTCAAGCTTACAAACATCGACGACGATACATGAATCTTTTCGTTGTGGATGGCTGTCCTGAACTCATAGCTAGACAGCTTCTACTACTCTCACTGGCTTTGGAAAAGACAACAAAATGCGGTCTATTGGAAAAAACAAGGCGCTTCTGCGAGGTTTATGGAAATCTGCTCCTTCGGCCATCAACTTCAAGGTATTTAATTGGAAAAGCTCGACAGTTAGTTAATATGATTACTAATCCTGAATACATGAACTTTCTGTTGCCCTGCGTTTCTATCGATCAAATGAAATATCGAGAAAGGGATTATGTAGAAAATCTTTTTAACTTCTGGACAACAGGTAATACCAATCAATTTAACGCGTGTGAATTATGGGAGCATCGTTTAAGACATAGTCTTGGAGTGAGATATGACAATAGAGCTGGAGTTTATGATTGGGATTATCATATGCGCCTAAAGGATATTGCGAGTCCAATTTGTTTCCAGGAATACAAGCATTTCAGGGAACACGGTATTGCTTTTACTTGGTTAGAAACAGAAGTTTGTAGACCAAATGTATCTGTTGCTGCAGGTGTATACAAATGTGGTGATAGATATTTACATCGAGGATATCTTGGAGATATGGTGACATCCCCTTATATATCTTATGGATTAGACTGTGAAGATAAAGATATGTTGAAATCATCACATGGAGTTAATTTTAAACGTGCGACAGATATAACTGAACGAAATGTTATGAGGATGCTATATGAAATTGAAAATCGTCAAAAATTTGATGTTAATGCTATGAATTTGGACAATCAGCAGAATTTAGGTATGACAGTATTAGCCAACTTAGATGCTAAAATTTCTGAATCTGGCCCGGAAGCACCGTTAGTTTTACGAGAAGATCGCGATACTTACGTAGACGTAGATTATGGTAAGGTTCATTTTCTTTCTCTTTCTGCTTTAGAGCACTATCCGCATAAGCCACAGTTTCAAGGATTATTTCATGCTGTTTTTGTTGGTCACAATATATTACCACGTGTGAAGCCAAGTGTTTGGTCTATGGCACGCGATGATGCAAGTGTTATAATGGAATCCCGTAAATATATAGTTGAGCTTAAAAGAGATGACGTCAAAGCATTTGGAGATCAAATCCAGCAAGCAGCAACAACAGCACAATGTGATAAGGTGTCTTCCTTCAATCCGGAGAAAGATGATTTTGCTCGGTTTATAATTAAGCGAAGAAGTGGTAGTATTGATTTGCCAATTTAAAATAAAACTAGTGATTGTTATTTTATTACTGTCTTTTTTTATATCATAAAATAGCAAACAAGCAGATGGGTCTCCTGATCGACAGAGTCAACCATCGCCTATAGACACCAAAGATGTTAATTGTGCGTTGCTATCTTTTGGGCTAGGTTTTAAGGTCACATGCATAAGTTTACCGGCTACCTTACATCACCCTTTAAACCGGAACACGACAGTGACAAGCACTGACGCTATTGCGGCAGGAATAGGTAAGGCGGTGGTACTAGACCCGGGCGAGACAATGCTGAACTCGACCACCTAGTAGTCACGATGGTAGTGACATATACAGCCAATCGATCGCTTTTTACGACCTGCCTTGCAGAACGGCAGTTAATCTATTCGTCAAAGAAGCCTGGACCAACACGCATTATAACATATAATAAAGTACCACTAGGGGTACCACACTTCTAAATTATTGTAATAACTGAAATATATTTAAAACAAGCTTATCCGCGCAGCTTCGCTTACACGATTATGCGGATGAGGATAAACCCAATTACCTGGGAAACCCGTTGACTGCATTCAACACTCATTAAAAGACTGACAACGGATTTGGATTATATTGAACAAAGCATATAAGTTGGGACAGGAATGTAATCAAACCAAGAAGTGTGGGCTTTTGAAACTACTAAGCCAAGGTCTCTAAACAAGGCTTAGAAGCTTGTAAAGCTTTTATGTATATAATTTTAAAAACAAGACAAAGAATATTAAAAGCATTCGCCAATTATTAAAAAACTATGTCGCTATGTCGATTGATTACGTCGACATAGCGACATAGTTTTTTGTTGATTCTTAAAAAAAGCCTGGCTCTGGATCTTCTCAAACTATCTCTATCTCAAAGTTCATCGAAATAGGTTCCGTGGCTTATCCGTGAAAACGTAACAAACAGACAGACGAACAGACAGACTGACAGCCAGGCAGACAGATAGACTTTTGAATGTATAATATTAGTATGCATGAACCAAGTTCCTTACAAAATTTTATTTACAAATGTTTGCCTAGAATGAAGCACAAGTTTAGATTTGTAGGTGGTTAAGTAACTACTAAAAAATCTACTTTTACCTTATAATCGTCATTATTGTCAGCAGCAACTACTAAAGTTGTCGACTTAAGTAGCAACTTTGCTTACTTTTCAAACTCCTCACACAATGCTCCACACACGTCTGTTGGTCGAGTGGTTAGCGAACCTGACTGCGCATCAATGGGGCCCGGGTTCGATTCCCAGCAGGGACAAACATTTGT
>DWBA01001144.1:0-11171 GCA_018236825.1 Apodemia zela
ACAAGTCATAATACGCGCGAATTCCAACCTTACGCATAAAGCAAGAAGGTTCATTATGGCATGTTATCTGTGTTCTTACGTACCTATAAACAATATCTCAAGTACCTATTGTTTCCGAGAATAACAACCGTTTTCTTTGTAGATAGATCTAGATCATTCCGTAACGTTTTTATCTAGATCATTCTGTAACATTATGATAAATTGAAAATAAAATTTTTAAACTCGGTACCTAAGACATCTCAAGCCAACATGGAGCATGTATGTAACATGTCCTAGTGTTAGTTTCTACACAATATTGTATGCCGTTGATAGTGTTTTAACAAACAATTGTTATTATCATCAATCTTTAAATAAGTTAATTAGAAATACATATTATATTATATTAAACAGTTGACCATTCAACCTGCTAACCGGCATAATTAGATAAAATAAGTTCATTCCACTTACTTACATTACTCACATCAGTAACTTAAGAATTTCCTAATAGCACTAACATCTAAAACTTATGTGCAATAGCATTTATAAAATGCAACCATTTTAAATTAACATTATTAGACAATATATTCGTATATTTATGTCATACATGTTTTTTCAAACTAAGACATTAATAAGTATAGAATTACTTTATCACATATTATTTTAGGTGTCAATATCCTTGTAGCAACACCAGGTAGATTGCTGGATCACATGCAGAATAATCCTGATTTTGTATATGACTTAGCAGTGCATCTAGTAATAGACGAATTTGATAAGTTGTTAGAAATTGGGTTTGAAGAAGAGGTGAAGCAAATCATGAAAAAATTACCTCACAGTAAGTATCTAAGGATATTTTTTACGAACAGTTTTGCAGGATTAGTTTAGATTTGGATATTTAGATGTAAGTCAAGTATGCTAGAAGGTAAATATTATGATGAATGTGTTTTTATAGAGTAGAAGAAAGTGATAGGACAGTGTCAATCAATTTCTCAGAAGCTAGCATCGCGTTGACAACTAAATTTTTGCATTGCAAATGTCCATGAGCAGTGGTAACTGCTTTTCCATCTGGTGGCATACTCACTCGTATGCCTGCAAATACAATAAAAAAGTCGTAGGTATCCTCTTTTTGTGTCACCTTCTTGGTCTACCAGTACAGGCTTCTGCTTTAACGCGTGATATGTATGAATCTTTATGCTAGGTTTAGTACTAGTTGTAGCTTGTTCTACCTCTACCGAATATACTATGGAGAGTGCTCCGAGGAATTGTTCAATTTAATCCCGCCTTTCACATTAACCTACACCGCCCTAAGCATTTCGCAAACGAACTACTCGCCGCAGTGAAGGCTTCCATATGTACCACATACATACGCCGCTAACATCTATAACTCGACTTTCGCGTAGGTACATTTCTCGTACGCTCAGTCAATCTATGGAATAACCTTCCTAGCTCGGTTTTTCTCGGGGAGCCATGACTTAGGTGATATTAACATCAGGTAGCCCACTTGCTCGACCTATACCAACATCTAAACAACATCCAAATATATCCGCAAAATAATAACATAATATATAATATGACTAGCGACCTGCTCCGGCTTTGCACGGATTATAATATAATGTATTATAATACATATAAACCTTCCTCTTGAATCACTCTATCTATTAAAAAAAAACTTCGTCAAAATCCGTTGTGTAGTTTTAAAGATCTAAGCATACATACAGACATTAGGACAGTGTAGTAGAGTAGTGATTGTATTAGACTACTTAACAATGTCATTGACAATCGAACAGGGTTTTTTACACACTATAAATGTTTGTTCAACAATAACTTGAGTATCGTTGACCAAGGAATTCAGTTGGTGAATTAAAGGTGCAAAAATATTTTTTTTTAAGTATAAAAGTTTGAATATGAGCCAAATCGATTAAGGAGTTGCTATAGATAGGGATTGTAGAGGTAGTTCAAATTTTTAACGTTAAAATCGCGAGTTTAATGTTTGGGGCCAAACACTAGTATCCTGACGAAAAATTGGAAATGCAAACATTAGACTTTTATCTATTTTTTTTTAAATTGTTATTTGCAGAGGAGGTTCGCCAAACGGTTGTATTCAGTGCTACTAAAACACAGAGAACAGAAGCCTTTAGGTCCATTTCACTGAAGGATTGCTTGTACGTTGGTGTTGACGACCATAAGGAACAAGCTACTGTAGACACTTTGGAACAAGGGTGAGAGGTTCTTTTATCTTGCTATATATTTTCCTGCGGATCTGTTCGGGCTGAAACTCGACTGTAATTCTATTAATGTTAAAGCATCTATCTAGTTTTGCTAGTTTTTGACCTTCCCCACCCCTGTATAAGACAAAATAAGAATAAGCCCCCCAGCCTCCTGTTAAATATTTATTATGTACAAATCTAAAGGAAAAAAATTCCAGATAAACCGCAACGTCTCGCCCGGGTATTTCTATGTTGTGTTCATGTTTAGAAGATTAGGTAACCAGTAAAATAATGCAAATAGAATAAAAAAATTGTTGTATAGGTGAATGTTATGTCTTTCCATTAGGAGAACTTGTTGAGCTTGTTTTCTATGTGATGATATATAAAAACAAAAACAAATTTTATGTGGAGGAGAGACCACGACTCGGCAAATATAATATAATTTTATCCACAGCAGATAGTATGAGAGAAAATTGGGTTAAAATAAGTAAAACATGTTTACCACTGCAATATGGCTGAGTACTATAGTTCACTAGGAATTTAAATAGTTCCCCCCGTGTTGGTTCGGGCTCCTGTGAAGAATAGACCACCTGCTGTTCTGTCAGGCATGTCGTAAAAGGTGACTAATTGGCTATGTGAGCCACTACCATCGTGGCTACTAGGTGGTAGAGTTCTGCAGTGTCTCGCCCGGGTCTGGTACCACTGCCTTACCTATTCCTGCCGCGATAGCGTCAATGTTTGTCACTGTCGTGTTCCGGTCTGGAGGGTGAGGTAGCTGGTAAACTTATGCATGTAGCATTAAGAACTCGCCACAAGATAGCAACGCACCATTAACATCTTTGGTGTCTATAGGCGATGGTTGACTCTTCCCATCAGCAGACCCATCTGATCGTTTGCTATCTTATGATATAAAAAAATATATATTTACACATGTAGGGCACAGCTGAAAATGCCCATTTCGCGTCTACGCTCGACGGTGAAATGCTCAGCATATACAAGGTTTCTATTCACTATATATTTACCCCTTGATCCTCCTGTTAGCTTGATCCTACTGTAAACAAACATGGATGTGTTCGCTGGGGAATTACCGACGCAAGTCGTGCGTGAGTTCCCAACACAACGTGCGGCGTTGGCGGCGGCGCGGCGCGGCGGCGTTACAAATGAACATACAAAACATACATTACAATAATTTAATTCTTAAAATCTATCAAAGCCAAGTTGCATTCATAATGAAAACAAATTTTCAGCCTTTCTTGGCATTTCTTATGTTTTCCCACCAAGGCACACTATTACTCATTTACACTGTAAAAGAGTCTCCAAATAGTCACGAAGTTCCTCAAATGAATCATAGTTAATACAAATTATTGACTTGGAAGGATGGAAAAAACATTCCACTTCCAAAACCCTCTATCTATGCTCGACTTAAATCCTAAATTTGTTGAAAGTATCTTCACACCCGTGTCCTCGAAGAAGTGGGCAGAGGTACAACCAGCACACCCACGATTAGACGAAGATACTCGGTCCCAGAATGTGATTTGACAACGGTTTTTTATCAAAAAACTGAAAAAACACAATTTACTCGACACGGGAATTGAACCCGGGTCTCTCCGGAACTCCGACACCGGATCACTAGACCACAGAGGCGTCCTAAACTTGTTGTTTCCTTATATCAGTTGTAGAAGCCTATTGCACATTTCTTGACCAATTTTATTAACCGCAATCACAGAACACATAATACGAGTAGTTCTTTATACCGCAATACTTACTTATGCGTGTAGCATTCCCATCCCGCCACACTGATAGCAAGGCACCACTAACAACTCTATAGGCGATGGTTTCTCTTTCCATCATGAGAGTCATCTGCTTCTTTGCTATCTTATTATATAACAAAAGCTATAAACCTGCTGACTCTGCAAACCATCCCTGAAACTTCCCAGTAAATTGAGGTATTTCAAGCTCAAAGGAGCAAAAACAGAACAATTTTTTCAGAGTTTAATAATCTAAAGTTTGTTAAAAATGACAGTATTTTGATTTTTGAAAAGCTGTATATTTTGAAAACGACGATCGATTTCGATCTTTCGAATGGCATTCAACGCAACGGTGTTCTAAAATGGTGGCTTAGCTATAAAATAAATTGGTTGAAAAATATCAAAGTAATGTCAAAAAACACCATTTTCAATCATTTTAATTGATAAATCCCAATTGAATCAACCGATTTTCAGATTTTGTCCACAAAGATTACAAATTTTGAAAATAATTTAGCAAATAGGTTTTACAATATATGAAAATTTCCCTGCTTTCAGTTTAGTCAGGAAAAAGAGAAATTAACTTAAACCAAAATTAACATCATTTTTTCCCAAGACTCAAGTGAATTCTCCTGAGTCAGGTCTCTGAATACCTATTCACGTTAATTCCGTCTGTGCGCATCTTATTCCGTTACAATAACAGTGATGTTTGCTTTTGTTGTGGGATAAATCAGGACTTGTTGTAAAGTTGCGAGTAACGCCCGACCGGGAGCAAATAAAAACGAAAGGTGGCACTCGGCGTTGGCGCGGCGCCAGCGCGCGGCCGCGCCGGCGCCCGCGCGCCCATTGTGCTGCAGCGGCGCGGCCTCGCTACAACAATACCTTCTCATGTATGAGTGTATGCTACTGTTCACTTGCAATCGCTTCTTTGCTTCAATAACGTGACAGGTTTGAAAACTCAGTTTTTTATAAATTTGATAATTGAAATCTCCGTGTTTGATTTTATTTTTTCTGAAAACGCGGCATGTCTGACGTCAATAATACCGATCTTAAATGAGCGAGAGAGACAGAGTAACTATGGTATATTTAGTATATTGTAAATTAAAAAAATGCTCTTTTTTTAAGATAACACGTTATTGAAGCAAAGAAGCGCAATCATTTAAGTTAAAAACAAAATTCCAATGCTAGCAACATTTGGCTTGAGATCAGTAGTTCTAGAAAAAAGTAAGTCTAAAAAATGTATAATAATAATTAGACCGCCCCATTGGTCGAGTGGTTAGTGAATCTGCTACGCATTAATGGGGATTTGGTTCTATTCCCTACAGGGCAAACGTTTATTTGATAAGCATGTTTGTATTTCTGGGTTTGGCTGTTTATTAAATATATTTGAGTATATAATATGTATTTATATTATGTATATGTATGTTATCAATGATACTTATTGACCGACATCCATATTACACACAAATAATTTGCTTACTTTGAGGTTGGATCAGTTGGTATAATTTGCCCAGTGATATTTATTTATAGATGTTAAAGAATTCGTGTTAGTCTTTTACGATATGCCTACCAGTAAGGCAGTTCTTCAAAGAGGGGTCCGGATTAACACGGGGAAAAATATTGTAAATGTTAGTAGTATGGAAAATATAGTAAACAAGCAGGCCATTCTCCTGACAGCAAGAAGTACTCAGTGTAGTCTATAGAATGTTTTTCCGACTCCAGTGTTGGAGTTAAACGTTTGATAACCTGGTAAGTTAAGTCTTATATGAAAGCAACACAAGCACTTTCATAATGGCAGGTAACAGCTACTAACGCATTTTGCCAAGTTTCAGCTCTTCAGTCGTATCTTAGGAAGTGGTTGCAAAATGGTTTGCAAGGTTTGAAAAATATCTTACATACGAACATTGAAAGTTAAATAAAAACTTGTATGATAACAACGATAATTTTACCCTCGGCTCGCATATTACAAGAAACGCTTCTTACTGCTATTATGTTTATAATTCCTAATAAAACGAATATGCATCTTGGAAAATTGAAATTATTTATTTCATTATTTAATCAATAAAACTCAGTCATTTAAAATGCTCACGCGATTGAGACGACAGTGTTGTGCGTAAAAAACTGCTCCTGTTCACCACACTTAGTGTTACGTTTGCTAACACACCTGTTATATTTACTACTTATATTGATGCAACAGCGAAAAATGAAGTTCTGCAGCTTCACAACGAATCAGGTTCAAATCGCACTTTCTGTAGTAAATATAACACACTCCAAATGTACACTATGCTCCCAGTCGAGACGACTAATCCTCTAAGCGAAAATCGAAGAGTTCTATTCGTGCTTTGGTCGCACTTTAGACCTATTCGAAAATAGTTTCGATACTATTTATATTTTATTAATACATTATAAAATTCGGTTCTCCCTGCATACCCCATTCTAAGTAAAAGTTAAAACATTTTTATTCAAATGATACTTTACAGGCACATTTGACGAGTCAACATTTTAAATTTACTACTGAATTGAAAACGCGGCCACACATTTTAATTAGGTATTACGAAGATTTATTTTTTGATAATTATTTTTTTGATGAATCAGCTAGTAAATAATAACAACTTCACCCATTCGCTTTGCTATTATCATTGTGATTTAAATGCCAAATGGTAAATAATAATTTATACCTTGTATAAATATTGATACTAAAGAGGTCAGCTAAGTTTAAGTTTTAAATTCAATAATAAAATCATTCATCTGTCTCATCACAAAATGTCTTGTTTTGCATTTATTGCATTAATTCTAGGGACTAAATACGACTGCGTTATTTTTAAATCCTTTTTTATTAGAACTCGATTACTGGAATAAGAATTCTAATACTTGTAGTGCAGACCACCAGTGCCCTCCCTACGGACTGGTTATCGATATACACTTATTAAGGGGGCGCGTGCACTGAAATTGACGAAATAGCGTTTACATTTTTTGATTTACCAAGAAAAATGGTCCATGGACCATATGCAATTAACATAATCGTAGTGTTCAAGCCAATACTCAGTCCTATCCGATCCCGATCGGTCAGTGTTCTCTGGTACAAACAAACCAAATTAAAGTATATTAAAATAAAATACAGTTTAAAACCTGTAGTGCAGATAGAAGTGAATCGTGTAAGCTTTTGCGCTAATGCGGAAGTAAATATGTAAGTGTGTGATTGTAAGTCACTAAATGTATGTAGGTTAGCAGGAATCACAGGTGACACCTGATGCACCCATTGAGGGTGGTAGTCCACATGACAGGACCCTTTTTGTGAAATACTTGAAACTTCGTGAGTAGTATCCTTTTGGCGAGTCTACCAAATCTCTTTTTTCTTTGCTGCGAAACTTAATCTCGTAATAACGCCATACTTAATATATCGGTTTGCAGTAACGCAGCAAAGAATTCGTCGGACAAGATTACCGTTTGATAACATTAATCATTATAAACAATTCAGCAAAAGTGATCAATGTATGTAATTAAAAAAATGCATAATTACGGCTTATTGGCGGTGGAGATAAACTTATCACACAAAACAGTATATTTGTCAGACAAAACATTTTTAGAACTACTTTTAAATTATATTGTAGATGCATTTAAAATAGAAATGTATTCATCAGGAAACTTATACATTCGGTATATTTCGATAATGCTCACTCTCAAAAACACAACACTATCGAAAAAAGTCGTAGAAAGAAAGTTTGGTAGACTCAACACTTTTTGACACAAATTTTAAAAGAACTCACGAAGTAAGTAGGTATGTATTAATCATTTAACAAAGAGACAGCTATTCCGCGGACTATAATATTGATGATTTACTGACAATGCAACTATCCTTACCTGCCAACAGCTACTTTATCTAAATGAGTAGGTATGTCAATCTATAAATGTAATCCTAAATCTTAGTAAGTTTATTATGATAACATCATTAACGGAAAATGAATAGCGAAATGATGAAGGAATCAGTACCGACTACCGCCCCATCGGTCGAGTGGTTAGCGAACCTAACTACGAATCGATGGGGCCTGGGTTCGGCAAACATTTGTGTGATGAGCATAGATGTTTTTATTTCTGGGTTTAGATGTTTATTAAATATATAAAAGTATTTATATATGTTATCCTATGTATTAGTATCGTTGACTAACATCCACATTACAAGCAAATAATTAGCTTACTTTAGGCACAGACTACATAACAGTAGGTACTTTCTTTGGGGTTAGATCAAGTCGTGTAATTTGTCCAGTCATATTATTATTATTGTCCAGTCATATTATTTTTAGTGTAAGACAATTTAAGTAAGATGTAGGTCACATGTCGGCTCCGGCACTAAGTCATAACTAACTGGCGGAACACTGTATGAAGAGCGCTCCAAATTGGTGAAAAGCTCCAAGGACGAGAGGAACAGTCGCACTGCGACACTGCAATGCGTGCACTAAACTGAGACTTGTTTCACATCGATTGGCGGTACCGGAGGTGCTAGCAAGGCGAATTATTTTTCATTATTAGTTAGGCACACTTGAACTGTAACTGTGGCTGTGGCTAACTTAATAAAATTGGTGTACATAAAAACCATCAGACGCACAATTTTATGAAGAAGAAGCTAAATATGAAAGTTAGGTTCTAATTGAGGTTTTCACGAAATTAAGAGATATCATGAGGTGTAGCATTAACCTATTAAAAAAGAGCCACTAGCTTTTTGAAAAATCGTAATGTACTTTACAACCATTAGCAATACGATCTACATGGAGTGACCCGTTATCAATGTTTATACGTGAATATATTCTTTTATAATGTGTAACTTTAAATATTTGGGCGGCCCCAAAATTTCTGAAAATTATATTGAAAGAACGACATTAGTGGTAGTTTTTGTAAATATATCGATTATTATCGATACGCGATTGCTGGCGTTAAAGTGCGAGTATTTAGAGTGTTAAAGCTTCACGTATTTTACATATCCATTAATACTTTTTGGAGGTTAATACGTCTTGCCAAGTTATACATGAATAAATAGAATAAAGAAATGTTTCCATGTAAGTCAATCATAAACTTAATGTAAATTAGACTTTATTTGAAAATGTAAATTCCTATTCAAGGAATTTTTTATCCTTGTTTTATGAGTCTCCCAGGAATCCCAAGAAACATTATTGCTACTCTGCCCAACGTACTGTTTTTAATGAACAGAAATAAATAGAAAAAAACATCCGTTGTCACAAATATGCCTTTCTGATGATTTTAATCATGTACATTTAAAATGTGCTTTGTCAAGTAATGTTTGATACAATTTAAAGGGCATAAAATATAAATAGCTCATTATTTTACTACAAGCTATTGCTGCCTGCGTTTTCGTGGAAATCATAAATCAGAGGTATAATATATAAACTTTTCACAGTCATTTTAGTTAAACTTATGCATGTGGCATTAAAGCCCCGCCACAAGGACGCCACAAAACAGACAGATAGACGGATAAACAGATAAACTTCACATTTATAAAATTAGTATGGATAAAGATAGCTGTGCATTTTAACGTTTTTTTTATATCATAAGATAGCCAACAAGCAGATGGGTCTCCTGATGGAAAGAGTCAACCATCGCCAATAGACCCCAAAGATGTTAATGGTGCGTTGCTATCTTGTTTTTGTTGTGATCTTAATGCCACGTGCATACGTTTACCGGCTACCTCACCCTCCAAATCGGAACACGACAGTGGCAAACACTGACGCAATTGCGGCAGGAATAGGTAATGCGGTGGTACGAGACCCGGGTGAGACGATGCTGAACTCTATGCTCCAGTTTACAAAGTAGTATGTTTTAAGAAGAACTAGTAACATTGAGAAGTCCCAGTCTATGCGCAAGCCCCCGCCGTACATTTGGCTCGGGATCCCTCCATCCGGCCTCCGCTAGTTTTATAAATTGGATAATGGCCTCCAACTGCTCACTGATATTGCCATTCTTGTAATATCGCATCTTCAAGTGAACACTTAAATACTGAATTTCACAATAATATACTGGGCGATTATAAAGAGCTTAGGTAAAAATTGAGCGTAATCAGTAAGGGAAATAGAAGTCTTTTCTATGATTATATTTTTGAGTTTTTATAGTGCACTAAAAAACCCCACGAAAATAGTTTCTCGTAATATTATTACGTGTAGTGTTAGCTATATTATTTTAGTTGCGTTTTTGGTGCACAATAAAAACTGAAAATAATCATTGATATAGCTTCTGTTTTAGTTTTTTTATCAATATAAGATAGCAAACAAGCAGATAGGTGTCCTGATGGAGAGATTCATCCGTCGCCTATAGAAACCAAAGATGTTAACGGTGCGTTCTCTTGTGGCGAGTTCTTAATGTCACATGCATACCGGCTAACTTACCCTCCAAACCGGAACACGACAATGACAAGCACTGACGCTGCTGCGGTAGGAATAGATGAGGCGGTGGTACTAGATCCGGGCGAGACAATGCAGAACTTCTGCCACGCGGATAGCAACGCATCATTAACATTCTTGGTGTCTATGGACGGTGGTTGTCTCTCTCTATTAGGAGAGCTTAGAGCTTGTGATATAAAATAAAGCTAATGATAGTAATGATAAGCGCAATTTTTTCATCTTTTAATTAGTGGGATACCACTGATTAAAAGATAAAAAATTGGGCTTGAGTTTCCAAAATATGCGTGTGTGTGAATAAGAAGTGACAAAGGGAGGTGGTGGAGGGAGGTACGGGAATTCTGCCTGGGTGGTTAAGTTGATTTTCTCTGACTACGTCGGAAGTGATTCGGCATGAATATATGTTATGTTTTTTATTTTATTAATTTCACAAATATTGATAAAGGTCGTGATTTGCCGCAAATTACCAAAGATTTATTTTCTTTTAAGCGTGAGGCAAATGGTAAAGCATTCATGAAACATTTGTGCTAAGCATTGACAATATCTTTTTGTTTCAGGTAAATCGATGTTCCACACTGTGGTTGAGATACTCGTAATATAACGGACGGAAGTAAACAGGTATTGTGGAAGTGTCTCTTTATCTAGCCGGCGCTATTGAACTTTGAATACCCAACCGAACTGGTGGTATTTAGTTATTTAAAAGATATTACTAAAGATGCAAAAAAATCACAAATATGATTACATTTGTTTCGAAAACCAACACCCCCGTGTTGGTTCGGGCTCCTTTGAAGAATAGACCAACTGCCGTTCTACCAGGCATGTCGTAAAAGGCGACTAAT
>DWBA01001145.1:0-11171 GCA_018236825.1 Apodemia zela
ATCAGAATAGTTTACAATTTCTGCAGGAATCATATTATAAATCTGGATACTGACTCCTATAAAGCATTTAGAAGTTTTGTTTAATCTGTATTTCTATACAGCTAACTTATTTTTATTTTTAGTATTGAACTCGTGTCGATCTTTATTATAGCGAGGGATTTGAAACTTATTCATGTGGCACACACAGCATTGAAAGCAACATACCATTATCTCGATCGAGGGAGAGAGAGGAGAAAAAACGTTACTCAGTTCAAATCTAACATAAAACAACATCTTTAACATGAATAAACCATTTCTAAAATAGCGAAATTCTTGACTTTTATTCGCAATTTGTACCACGAAACACATTTTAGCTTAATGTGTTTAATTACAGCCATTTTAAAGTGTATTAACATGAGTGCGCCTGAAATAAGAGTCAAATAAATTTTCACCAAAAAAAGGGAAACTTTTTTTTTAATCTAAACTCTGCTTTTTGATCTAAAATCAATAGGTACGCTGCCGGTTGATGTTGTGATTAGTTCGTTTTACTCATTTCATGAAGTCGGGGGTTCGATTCTTGACAGCGTCAAACAGGGCATCAGCCCAAAGTTAGTGATGATGTATTTCTTCTGTATATATGCTTTAATACGTATTAGCTGTTTGAAAATCGGGTATAATTAACGATCTAATATTCTCCATCGATATATAGCTGCTAAAAATTTACGTACGGTTCCTTATACGGTATTCCCTCTGAACAGTCAACCGAAGTGCCTACTTGCGGCCATTTTCCAAAACTAATTTAATACCATAGTTTTCTTCTTCTAATCTATACTTATTACTTTCTAACAATGTGTTCAACATGCGGGGGCGACAGATCGATCTAGCTATAATTGTCTTTGTTCAAAATATAATAAATATATGCGATCGATATCATTACTTATTTGGTCACAACACTACAACTATCAAATTAGAACTGTCATTAAGAAAATAAAGAAATGGAAATAGTATAGTTGCTTCAAAGAGTAAGGAAATATTGAGTTGCTTTTAGTGATTGTAAGTTATATTACTATAGTGATTTATTACAGTAAAAATTGTTTTCTTCAGAAAAGCGAGGTGAAAGCGATAGTGATTCTAGAATTCTCTTTATCGTAAATCAAATGTAAAAGAATATACCTACTGTGTTCACAGGTTTTTTCTTAATAAACATTTGTGAATAAACAATTGTAGTTTCTTTTGTTTTTCAGTATCCTACGTAACAATAGAGATCATGTATGTACCATCAGTATTCAGTATAATATACCGATGGTACCTACTTAATCTTGTGATTCAATTAATTATTAAAAAATCGTATGTTGGTATACCCCTATAAACCTTGCGGTTTTAGTTTTGACTATGACTACTAGATGGCACCTCTTTCTGAGGACAAAACTTTATTGCAAAATACCTATCTATAGCCTATATACATATTTATTTATGGCTCTTACGAAGTACGGAAAAATGGGGTGTATTTCCCCTTGTATTGGCATTTTACCAAAGATAAAGAACACCTTATTATATATATTATATATGTTGTTTGTCCGTCCGTCCGTCCGTACGGACGGACGGACGGACGGACGGACGAACGGACAAACAATATACACTGTAATCTTTGATTGTATTTATTGAGAACTAGCTGATAGAACATGATTAAATATGCTGTATCGTCGATGTTTTGAGTTTAAATATCGATGTTAAAACATCGGTGTTTATGAACGATATTTCAAAAAACGATGTATCGTTTGCATCCCTAATCTTAACTGTCGTCTGTCACCCAAGTCAATTATCAATCTAGACCATAGATTATATATATACTCTTTGATGGCGCGAAATTCAAAGTATTTCCGTTCCGTTTTCATTGCATCAATAAAATAATTAATAAAAATACATACTGCTATCAAAGTGTATTATTACTATTATTGATATCTCTTTCACGTAAAAAAATAATAACTGGTAAGTTACTGACCCCCCAATTAGTTAATACTTAGGTTGTTTTACACATTAATTTGATAATGGTGGCGATAAAATATGTTATGCGTATTCCGTGATGTTATGCATATTATATAATGGTGACATTTTACATCCGGCGTAAGACATTTTCTAAAATGTAATTTGACGACGTCGTTTGTAAGCGGACGAACTGTGACCTATTCACCGAATTGGAAATAGCTGTGTTGATTTTGAGCCATCCATGATATCGAAAATAAATGCTGGTATCTACGAGAAAGAAGTGACTACTTCAGATTAATTAAGTCAAATATTGATTTAAAATCGAAATAAAACTTCCAAATTATTAATAGTATCTTTTTCTGCATGGTAATAACACTGTATTTTTTCAACTGATGAAAGATATGCCGGAAACACGGTATTTTTTATTGCGTCAACACGGTACTTTTCAATTTTAATCTGGTAACACTGGTCATGACACTTTTATAGTAAATAAATATCAAATATGGCTGCCAAGCAGTTGTAGCGATGTAAACTTTTGTTTGTTGTTTTATATTAAATTTAAGAAATGATAAGTGAATTTGAAAATTTGTCTCTTGGAGGGAATACTGCCGCCAATAATCATGCAGATCCTTTTATGCACACGGGTAAAGAAAGTGTACATTTAGCTGAAAAAGCATTGTTTTAAATTGACCTCAATGTGTCGCTGTCTACTAATTTCTAAATAATTTTCATGTTTATAAAATAAATAAAATAGTTATGTGTTATTGCAGAGCTAACACCAGAACAACAGAAAACTTTAATAGAAATTCGTCGAAGAAAAACTGAACTACTATTAGAAATACAGGTAAATGTAAACTAAAATTAGTTTTAAGTAAATATTAATTGCAATTTGCAATAGGTGTGTCCTTCCTAATTTAATTCACTTTATGTTAAGTTAGAATTGCAGATCTCCTTAGATTTTAATGTAGTATTTTAAAGAGAAACTGATTTATTTTCAAATTGCAAACATTTCTTCTGATAATAGTATACTTTTCTGTATGCACCATATACCTACTTGTCTGATGAAGTTTATCATATATTGCTTATCATTATTTGTATGCTTTGAATGGTTATCTAAAATTGACTGTGGACATGTCACCTCTCTAACTTTCCCAAAGCTGTGTTTGGAGATTGAATATTGTAATATCATCAATTATCTGACCTCGTATCCTATTGATGCGCCAGGAAGCACGTCTGTGGCAGTAATTTTTGGGACTGAAAGCTATTACATATTAAAAAATTGTATCAGTTGGCTAATTGGTCAGGGATAACTCTTAGAGGAAAACTTTTAAATATTCATTTTCGACATAACTTTGACAATTTCAAACCTATATAATAAACCTATATGATAAACCTAAAGTATTAAACACTTTACACCGATTTACAGCACTTAAAAAATTTTAATACCTAGTACATATAATTTTCTATACATTCAAAAGATTTTTGGATTCTGAGCTCTAAAATCTATTCTTTCATACCTTCATATTTTTGACCAATTTGACAGTAAAATATCTCAACCTGAATGGTAGTTTCATGGGTGGCCTGCAGGGTCAACCGGTTTACAGATTCTTTTCTCATTTTTGACGGTCCGGATTAGTTGAAGTTGATGACTTCGTTATAGTTTTCGTACTCAATGTCACCTTTTAACTCATTGTATCCAAAAGAAATTGAGCTTCCGTTTATAATGTGTCACCTTCGTTCTCACTCTCGTTTATAACTTCTGGTGCATACTTGCATAATTTACCATTTCAAAATCTGCAAATCTTACGATGCTATAACTCGATATATGTGAGACTAACAAAAAAATTTTGCAACATAAAATGTGATTTTTTATTCTGTTTAAGTTTGTATTGTATGTTTTTAGTAAAACAAATTTTAGCACCTTCCATCCAAGATGACGGCTCGAGCAGTCACTCATAGAGGTCACAAATTTGGATTTTCATATCATAGGACAAACCTAAACAACATATTTTAAAATTATTACAACACCATCCTTTGCAGTCCCTACTGACTGGCACTGGTGCGGTTACCTGTGCTTTTTCAAAGTATTATTTAAACATTGCGGATTGTTGTGATCTTACGTAAGAACTGTCAAGACACCCCCCCACCCCTTGTTAAAAAAATAAGACATGATGGACACCACTCCCCCCCTAAATCGTCTTATGTAATAAATCAATGGCCCCTTTTTGGCTGTTTTGTGTGTATTTTAAAAGTATTTTATCCCGGAAGATGTACCCAGAGATACAACCAGTGCACTCACAATTAGCCGAACATAATTTATCCCACAATGTGATGGGTGGCAAGTCTACCTCCAACCAGACACTTATCCAAAATCCCGGGCAACTTTTTAGCAGAAAATTAATAAAAAAGACATTTTTGAATTGGACCTCATGTGTTCAAAAACGACACTAGACCACAGACCACAGAGCCAATATTTTAATATTTATTTTATAATTGTTGACTGAATTGAAAATAACAGATTTTAAGTCTACCTAGACTTAGGTAAAAATTTGACCTCAAAAAAAAAACAGTATAATTCTTTTGAAAAGAACATTAATATATTTAACTATTCACATTTAGCTAAGGTTTGCATGGGAAGATGTGTTTAGGGAGCTGAGAGTTATCTAATACATCACTACATAGTATAAAACCAAGTCGCTTCCAGCTGTCTGTCCCTATGTATGCTTATAAAACTACCCAATAGATATTGATGCATTTTTTTAATAGACAGAGTTATCCATGAGAAAGGTTTGTAAGTATAATACATGAATATTATAATCCGCCTGAAGCCTGGGAAGGTTGCTAGTACACAATATAAGAGAGCAGTATGGTTGAGATATATCTCACGATGTCATAAAAAGTGATTCAAGAGGTATATGTATAATACATTTATATTATAATCCGGGCGAGGCCAGGGAAGGTTGCTAGTATAGAATATAGAAGAGCAGTGTGGTTGAGATATATCTCACAATGACATAACAATGCGGTCAATTTATTTTAAAAATGAAGTTGGAAGGATCTCATATTTAACCTCATGGCTAACTAAAATAACTCATAAGCTAGTAATCATTATAAACACACAAAAATATAAACTTAGAAAATGTTATTGTGGCAAGTCTCCAATTGGTTTGAAATACCTACTTGGTATGAATTCTTGACGATTATTAAATAAATAAAATTAAATAAATATTGCTGGATAAATTACACGAATTGATCTAACCCCAAAGTAAGCAAATTATTTGCTTGTGATATGGGTGTTAGTCAACGATACTAATACATAGCATTACATATATAAATACATTTATATATTTAATAAACACCCAAACCCAAAAATACAAATGTTGTCCCTGCCGGGAATCGATCCCGGGCCCCATCGATTAGTAGTCAGGTTCGCTAACCACTCGATCGACGGGGCGGTCAAACATACATATATAGATAGACAGACAAAAATTATAATAATTAGTTTTTTCGCTTCTATTGTGGATCGGTTTGGTTAAAACCGACCTACCAAATATTTTTCAGAAAACTTTTATGTACAGAAATTACTTTTCTAGCCTAATATGTATAGTTTAACCAACTTTTCTGAACCAACCAATTCACTTTGAATGGTTCAATTGTTGTCTTTTTAGGGATCTATACTTCAAAAAGAAAAACAGAACACACGAGATAATAATAAACACACGAGAGATCCTATGATCTCTCGTGTGTTTATCTGTCAGTACTGTCATTGTCACCGCCAAAAAAAATATTTAGGACCCTCGAGTACGTATTAAAATAAAAAGCTTGAAATTGTGACTACAAAAATATATACAGTCGTTTTTTAAATCAGTTTGGAGTCGGAAATTATAGAAAAAAAGCGGTCAAGGGTGTTCGTGTAAAACGGGCCTTTTTCAAAAAAAAGTTATCTTCCTTACTGCTAAGCTTCTCGTAAAAGACAAAGAAAGGCTTATACGTTTCATTTACACCGTGCCAACTAACCAACGTCTCATTTGGCATTTCATCTCTGCCATACGGATAACACGCAATTAGTTGAACCCAACGCACCATTGATTTCTCTGGTTTCTATAGGCTATGGTTATCTCTTCCATCCGAAGAACCATCAGCTATAAAAAAGGTGAAATCGCGCACCGGGCGTTCCGTACAAACCAAAGCTCTAACTAAAAAATGGTCAAAAGATAAACTTAATTTTGCCATTCAATCTCTAAACGTATTAGCCTTCTCTCGTCAACGTATTAGAATCCTAGCGGTAAGACAAAGTTGATCTATTCTTCATAAAGTGGACCGGATGAACACGACAAATCCGCAGCGTCTACACAGTTTTATAATATTTATATATACATATATTATAATATATTATATTATACATATATTATAATATATTATATTACACATTTACTGCATAGCTAAACAATAAATTTTCTTTTGAGTTTGACAACAGACTTTAGTCGTAATGATAATATTGTACATGCGTATATAATAATATCATGTATGTCATGGGAATATATTATAACACTTATAACTATAATGTTTTGTAATGTTTATTTTTATTAATTTAATATATGTATTTCTAATGCATACCTATTATTTAAAAATATAAAATTATTCAGTCCTACAATGTAAACTGTAGTCGTGCCAAATTTCATACACCACTGTTCGCGCAATTGCCAGGAAAAGGAGTACAATGGTTTCACTTCACGCTTTAACATATAGATATTCTTAAACCAAGCTCTCTTTTTATTTTATTCAATCTGCTACCCCCTTTTCAGTTCACAAAATCCCATAACTCGACACACTACGCCTATCGGAGTATGGAGGAAAGGTGTATTTGCTGTTCAAAACGGCTGTTCGCATAATGCGTATTCATCATTGCTAACGTGTGAATCATTGTTTAATTGAAGACGCGCAGAGGGCGCGGACCGGGGGCGGGGGTGATCATCGATCGTCTCGCGTCGCCATAGCAACGCACACCCGGTCGCACCACCCGATTCATTTGTAATCATTTGTTTCGCAGCCGTCGAATAATGGAGCTCGTCAAATCGTGGGAATTTGATAGAATATGCTCAAATACATTATTAATGTATCTAAATTAATGTTGCGTTCATATCTCCAGCCATATTCTGTAATAGTAGCAATATATTCTTACTATGCTTAGATGATGACAATAACACTATCATATAAACTTCTATACCTACTTGTATTTTGATACTATGCTTTTAATGCTTTAAATGAGAAAGTGAGTTTGATATTGTATTAATTTAATTTCATAGGACAGCAAACAAGCAGATAGTTATCCTGATGGAAATAGCCAACAGGCATTAAGTTCGCCTTTTGTACGAAAATGTATATTTTTCGTGTACAGTAAAGTTAAAATAAATAGATAACTATTGCCTATAGATAGCAAAGATATTAAGGTGCGTTTCCATCCGTGTAGTGGGGTTGATATGCAATATGCATTAGATTAACGGTTATCTTATTCTTTAAATCAGTACACGCTATTACGATAGACTTTGTCAGACTCTACCACTTAGTCTTCATGATGGTAGTGACAGATTAAAACTTTTCTTGCCTTTTACGAGATGCCTGGCAAGATAGTTCTGCCTTTCTTTATATGGAGCTTGGATCAACAATACAGGTTTCAATCCGATTTTTTTTTATATATCTATTTTTGTTGAGGTTTTATACAATTATGTATATGTCAACCTCGTCTTACTCGTGTTTATATATCTAAACAAAACAACTTAAATATATTCTTATGCTATATTGTTATTTTTTCGCTTCTTGAGAGAGGCAGAAATGAATGAATACAATACTTGTGACTCTGATGATCCAGGGTATGCCAATATAGTTTGAAAATTATTAAAACAAGTCATCAATTTACTGTAGCGGAATGATAATTGATTTTTAGCGTCTCAATTAGAAGACATTGAATTTCTTTATTTATACAAAAGCTTAATTATGATATTATTCATAAAAAACTTAGAATTCTTAAAATATAGGAATTACAGTTGAAGTTCCTTAACGCCCGTCTCCCCGAAGATTTAAGCAGAGGTACACGTACAGTGCACCCACGATTAGCCGAAGATACTTAGTCCCACAATGGGATGAAATAAAATAAAGTATTACTTAGTATAAAACAAAGTCGCTTTCTCTGTCTCCTAACTCCCTTTGTACGCTTAAATCTTTAAAACTACGCAACGGATTTTGATGCGGTTTTTTTAATAAACAGAGTGATTCAAGAGGAAGGTTTATATGTATATATTGTATCCGTGCAAAGCCGGGGCGCTGTATACGTATAAAATATGATATAAGTACCTGACGTTTGCCGCTATGTGGAAAATAACATTTACTGATTCATTTAATTGTGCTCGATTTTCATTGGAAATACCTGTAAGAGGATAAAGAACGGGTTTATAATTATTCATGACTAGCTGTTCCCCGCGACTTCGTTCACGTGACCCAAAAACATTATTTCTTTTTGCCCAGTCGGGTAAAAAGGTAGCCTATTAATAGACTTCCTCGATAAATGGGCTATCTAATACTGAAAGAATTTTTTAAATCGGACCAGTAGTTCCTGAGATTAGCGCGTTCAAGCAAACAAACTCTTCAGCTTTATAATATTTAAAAAATAGTTTAGGTAAGCTAAACTTTATAAACAAATACTATGTTGTTCAAACATGTAACTGTGCGTGTTAAAGTAGGCATATTATGCGTCTGTGTGTGTCAGTATCAATAGTATAAAATAATAATAAATCATATTTTATGGATTATTAATTTATAATGTGTTGTAAGATTTTTTAATAAAGAGAGAGCAAAAATTGCCTTAAGTATATTTTATTGAACTTTTCTTTCCTGGCAATATGTAGCTTTGTTTTCGGATATGTCCGTGTGACTGATGAATCACATTGCATGACAATTCACAAATTTGTGGTCTCACACAATGGACACATTTTTGGGACTTAATGATATTACTTATGCAACGAAAGTACATGATTTTTTGAGGTCATACGATAGTAAGAAAATAGATGGTTCTCTTGATGGAAATAGATAAACATCGCCTATAGGAAACAAAGATGTTAATGATAACGGATTTATCAATAGGTCGCAAGGACCTTGACAGTCTAGATAAGCTAGCCAGGTCGCAAGAAAAGATCACCCTAGACTCCCAAGCCTGTCAATAATCAAAGCTATCAAGATCGCTGAGGATAGAAACACGCGTAAAAGCAGTGTGCCATGTGAACGCTTCAGACTACAATGAAGAAATCGATTGTAAAAATTATTCGTAGTCAGTATTGCAAGAATGTAACGCCACATGCGAAAATTAACCGGCTACCTTATCATTCCAACGGAATACGGCAGCAATACTTACGATATTGCAGCAAGAATAGGTAATTTATTCCTTTTTTAGGGTTCCGTACGACACAAGGAAAAATGGAACCCTTATAGGATCACTTCGTTGTCCGTCTGTCCGTTTGTCAAGACCCTTTTTCTCAGGAACGCGTAAAGGTATCAAGTTCAAATTTATATAAAATATTGGGTAGGTATATAGTTCCTCTCAGCTGTGAAAAAATCTAGTTTGATTTTTTTGAGTAAGTCAAGGCGATCAAAAGGTATGACCGTTTATATCGCATATTTTGCGATTTCAAAAGGGAATCAAAACGAATAGGATACTTCCCTTGGACCTCGAATTATGAAATTTTGCAGGAAGCAATGTCTTGCAATACGTGTAAAGGAAAAAATCCGAAAACCGTAAAGATTTAGTTATATCACAAAAAAACGCGATCAAAAGATATGATCGTTTATTACAATTATGTATAGATAAGGCTACCTATAAGTTTGTACGAACCCCGAGGTATGCGAATCCAACTCGCACTTGACCGTTTTTTTGTAATACCAAGGTTTCTATGTAAATCAAGAATTTCTTGTGATAATAAATAATTCGACTTTGAGGCGGTGTATCAATATACAATATACATATAATGTAAAACATTAATAAAATGTTATGTAACGTCTCTAGCAAAACGGCAAACGACAGCCGTATTCCATTATTAGTGCGCTTTATGTGTAATGTGCGTGCAAGAAAACAGACAGGTACGAACGTAAGAAACCTAGCAAAGTAATTTGTAAAATAAATTCATAAGTATTTCTTGCACATACCAATAGGAGGTTTTACACAAAGCTCGGCGCAGAGGGCGCCATCAGTACAAAACGTAAACAAACCGCTGTCATTGTAATCGTTATACGTAAATAGATCTTTGTAGTTAATGTGAAGAGTAAGTATAATATAATCACCACGTTTCAAGAGCACACTAGTAAAGAGAACTAAATTGTTTTAAATGTAATAATATGACATCCTACAGGCCTATTAAAGATGTAAGATTTAAAAAAAAACTGCTTCGAGAATGTGATGCAAGTTTGAAGGGGATAAGGATTTGGTGAAAAGGAATGGTACAAACAATTTACGCTCCGCTAGTGCTGCACTCTGGCGTGAAAAAATTGCAGTATTATCTCCCATTACCATTTACTAAGATAAATACCATGTTAGTTGAGTGCAGCGCCAGCCAAAACGATTATTTTCCGACCGAATATCTGTCTGTTTACACGCGCATCACACAAAAAATATAACTAAATGTTTTTATTTCTAGGTATGGTTATTCAAATATATTTCATTTTTTGATATATGTATATATTATTATTATAGTTGACTAACGTCCCTATCACATATTCACATTAAGATTTCATCAGTGATGGCTCATGGCTCTCCTGATGGAAAGAGAAACCATCGTCTATAGACATCAGAGACGTAAATAGTGCGTTGCTATCCGTGTGAACTGTGGAGGGTTGGAAATGCCACATGTCTACCGGCTACCTTATCCTCCAAATCGGAAGACGACCATGACAAGCATCGACGCTACTGCGCCAGAAATACTTAAGGCGGTGGTGCCATATACCTGGGCGAAACGTTGCGGAACTCTACAACTTAGAACAAATTAATACACACAAATTAATTAAGGCTAAAATATGAACAGCCACAAAGATTCTTAAAATATGACAAATGTTCAATAGGTTTATTAAAATAATAACTATGATTAGAAATAAAAAATAATTTAAAAAACAAAAAACCCGACTGGATAAAACCTAATAACTTTAAACAAATACTAAAATGAAAG
>DWBA01001146.1:0-11167 GCA_018236825.1 Apodemia zela
GTCTAAAGACATTTTCTACCAGTTAACCTTGCATTTTTGGAAAACTTGTAATGGGCAGTGCACAAGAAAAAGTATTATACTGTACTTAATTTTATATTAAACCAATAAAATACACATAGCTGTCTAAACTTACGGGCAAACAAATATTATATATTCAAATATATATACGTATACATACATTGTGTCCCTATTTAAATAAATACATATAAAATATAACAGTAAATATAAATAATAATAGTACATACAATAGAGGAATATAATATAATAAGCCCTAACTTCTTAAACTCTACAACTTAGTGAAAATATGTGATTTGGTCGTTTCGTTACTACATAAACACTACATAGCACACTATTGTATAACAGAAAAGTAAAGAAACGTGAATATATTTTACCTTGCGCCTAGGTGACGGTACCAAAACGGCGGTACCGATTAAATTAATAGTTTTTATTCGTGTTGTTTCGGGCCTTTTTAGGAATAAACCATTTGCCTATTCTGCCAGAAATTTGGTAAAAGGCGGACAATTGGCAAAATCTGTCACTACGAAAACACTTCTGCAAAGTCTCACCCGGGTTTGGTAAGAGCACGTTCTTTTCCCTGATGCTTGGCATCAGATACAAAGATGTCAACGCACTATTACCTTTTTTGGTATCTATAGGTGATAGCTGTCTAATTTTATCAGGAAAGCCTTGTTGACAGTCCTGTAATTTAAAAAAAGTTTACTAAGTAACATAAACTATTTAAAACAAATGTGAATCCCGCAAGAGAAAGTGTTATCTCAAATATAATCTAACCTTTATTCACGTAAGGGACATTAATACATATCTAGTAGATAAGATCACACGACACATCGTTCCTTTCTCGCTTTGGGCTCGTAAAAAACAAGTTTTCTCATTATTTCTATGCTGACCCGTCTGTCTTTTTGATAAGGGTGGGGATGGCCAAAAAACCAACGTTGATTTTATTTAGATTTAAACGCAAGTAAATAAAGTCACTTTTATTATGATTAGAGTGAGTGATAAGCAATTCGGAATTTGAAAAGCTGAGAAGAAAAGGCAGACCTAAAGTTTTTCTGGCCATTAAATACATCAATATTAACAATAAACATTCTAAGTGTCGATGATTTTTGTAATATTATATATTTATATGTGAAGTGTACGACATCCCCATAAAACCGCCATTATATCTTTAAGGATGTCTAGAATAAAAATAGGTATTATTTTGTAAATGTAGTAAATCTATATTAATATTATAAATGCGAAAGTTTGGATGTTTGGATGTATGGATGGATGGATGGATGGATATGGATGGATGGATGTTTGTTACTCAATCACGCCAGAACTACTGAACGGATTTGGATTAAATTTGGCACACAGGTATATGAATATCTGGAATAGCACATAGGCTACTTTTTATCCCGAAAAAATGAGTCGTTCCCGCGGGATTCACTAAAAACTTTTATAATGCAGCGGGCTGCACGCAGCAGCTAGTAAATAAATAAAATCTAAAAAAATAATCTTCCGAAAAGAAGAAAGTTCTCAATTTGGCCGTATTTTTTAATATCTTCTGAATCAGAAACTGGCCATTTGTTTAATACAATAATTTAAACGCATTAATTATTTGAAATATAATCTCAACTGCAACAGTCGAATTTCAATCTATTGTATCTCTTCAACTTTTAATCAAATCTTTACCAAATTTATATGGAACGAAATGATAAGTAAACTTCCCAAACAAAAAAATAATTTTCCATATCGGTTAATAAAAGACTGCTTTCTGAGATCACCAACATAAAAAAAAACATTCAACCGAATTAAGAACCTCCTCTTTCTAGGATGTCGATTAAAAAATTAAGATGTGATAAATTTATCATAAAAGTATCTTCACGCCCGTATCCCCGAAGTGAAATGCAGAGGTACAACCAGTGCACCCACGATTAACCGAAGATACTCGGTCCCACAATCTATATAGGTGGTTAGTCTGTCGTCAACTGGGACCTTGAGGCCATAGGTCCGATTCTTCAAGCGACAAAAATGTAGCATCTCGCACCCTCTTTGAGGAAAAGACCATTTGCCGTTCTGTCAGGAAGCATCTTGTCTATTAGGAGGTAGAGTTCCGGAACATCTCGCCTGGGTTTGGTACTACTATCGCCACGATAACGTCAATGCTTGTCACTGACTTATTCTGGTTTAGGAACTAAGGTAGCTGGTAAACTTATACATGTAGCATCGCTATCCTACTACACGGATAGCAACGCACAATTAACGTTTTTGGTGTATATAGAAAATGGTTTTTCTTACCGTCAAGGCAGCCATCTGCTTGTTTGCCATCTAAACATATTAAAAAATGTATATAGCTTAGAAGATAAGATAAACTTAAACGTCAACTTCCATCAATAACAACATAAGAAAAAGATTCCTGGTGCAAGCTTGTATTATGTAAACCACAAAGTGCCTTATATTTATTCAATATATCTTACGATCCATCGAAGCCAAAAAACTAAATACCTATAAGAGGCGATATAAAAATGAAACCTTAAACTTGCGATATCATTAGAAGCCTTAAATATTCTTGTATCCAATATCTGGGCCGTTTAATAAAATATTCACACGAATATAATATATATATATATATACTCATTTTAGATAATACATATTATAATAAACTTACAAACCGTCTTACCTATTCCAGCCGCAATAGCGTCAGTGCATGTTTATAATTCCAAAGATGCGGGATCCCACGCGGGAGTACATTTCATCAAGTTAAAAAGTGATACCAGCAGGCACCTAGTTATGCTTCTACTAGTCTTATATAAAAAGTATATATATACTTATAATATCCAATACCTACTCTCTACACTGAGATACCTTGACGAGATGAAATGAGTTGTCAGGCTTCGAACCTTTGTATTATTAAAACTGAATAAGCACATTTGTTAACAATATAAAAGTCGGCATAAATTTTGGTAAAAACACGTGTAAGAAAGCTCAATAAAGACAACTTGATTTAGAAATATTGCGTAATAGTTTTTGCATTTGTATTGCTACAATAAAAAAATCTTAATAAAATTCAGAACAACAGGATTCAATCTAAAATTACACGTTCAATTTATTATTCATTGTATGTCTATTATGATAAGAGAATGAACAAAACACAAGTTTGCTTTTAGTTTCAAGAAAATACAACGCATTTATAGATGTTTCTACGAAAACGAGTAACTTGTATTGGTTTGTGGAACTCCGACGTTTATGGTACAAAATATTCCGTTACTGAAATAGATAATGCATTGTATTGGGTAAACAGGAAGTATCAATTGTCTGAATACATATAAGACGGAGATAGTTTCTGCCAATTTTCGGTAATTATTTATTTACTAGCTGCGCCCTGCAGACCGCTGCATTATTAAAGTTTTTGATGAATTCCACAAGAACAAATTATTTTCCGGAATAAAAAGTCCTATGTGTCCTATTCCATTTGCTATTTCATCTACCTGTGTGCCAAACATTCAAACATCACAAAATCCAAAAAAAAAAAACATCCAAACATCCAACCCCTAGTCTGGGCTTTCTTTGAACAGTTATAGATCATCTGCCGTTCTGCCAGACATTTCGTAAGAGGCGAATGTTGGATATATAGTGAGTCTCGCCCTGGTATTTGGTATCACCGCCTTACCTGTTCCTGTCGCAATCCGTCAGTGCTTTTTATTGTCATGTTCCGGTTTAGAGGGTAAAGTAGCCGGTAAACTTATGCATGTTGTATTAAGACCCCGTCGCTAAGATAGCATATAAAGATAGATTGTCTCTTTCCATCAGGAGGAAAAAAAATATTAAACATCCAAACATACAAACTTTCATGTTTACAATTTTGTATGGGATTAAATTAAACTAAAAACAATTATTATCTACTAGCTGCATCGTGCAGCCCGCTGCATTATAAGTTTTTGGTGAATTTCGCGGGAACAACTCATTTTTCCGGGATAAAAAGTAGCCTATATGCTATTCCAGGTCATCATCTACCTGTGTGCCAAATTTCATCCAAATCCGTTCAGTAGCTTTTGCGAGATTGAGCAACAAACATCCATCCATCCATACATCCAAACATCCAAACTTTCGCATTCATAATATTAATATAGATGGGAATCGAGTCTATTATGATGAATTGAAGAACTTTAATTCTGCTGAGTAGCTCAAAAGGGCCCGACTCAAAAAAAGTACCACGGTCACCAATGCATTGTAGCTTGCTTTGGGTTTTCAAAGACAATTTGATAGTGGCTTAAACTTTCACTCTGTTTTTTTATTCAAACGAAGGGTTATATCTGAGTAGATGCGGCAAATTGCTCTAATTAACAAGCAGGATCAAACATGTTTATTAATAGCATCCTATGTGTTTAATTAACAGTTAGGGTATTTGAAGATTTGCTTTACCTTTGTAACATACAGTGAGATAATTTCTGAATATTTTGTTAAAATTGTGTTTCTACAAGCGCTTTTCTTGTTATGAATAACGAACCGTCGAATATGAAGTAAGTTTGCTATAAACAACATAATTTCAATATTTGAAAAGCTGTAACTTTTGAAAACTTTATTCAAATTTAACTTTTTAAACGGAAATTAACACAATTTTTTAAATACCTACTAAAATATTGTAGTAGTTCAAAAAATGATTAATCGAATAATCTCGAAGTTATGTCTTCCGAGAAACAAATACTATTAATAATGCCTGTGATGAAGCCTGTGATGAACTCACATTCTTTTATCTTAATCTTCATCACAATTAAAAGATTAGATATTAAAAGAACCATCTGCTGGAAAATGCCATGTGGTGTAACAAAAGATGCATGCGCAATTTAATAGCTTCCTAGTTGAAAGCATTAGAACCCAATGAATGCTGTATAAGATATAAAAAAATCATATTGTTATTTGATAATCCTTTTCGATGCCTCTAGAGATGTCACTGTAAGATATCAGCTTTCGCCTAGGCAACGGTATTGAGTTTGCGTAATTCAATACAATAATTTAGTGTAGCCACTCGAAATTGTACTTTAATGGTAACATGATAAGGCTTAGTTTGTTTTCATTATATTCAACCACAAACCGCAAAATAAGGACAATTGGGGACAAAAGCGGCACAAATAATGTCCCATCCCTTAATCACATGCACCGCTGCTCTCTAAAAATATTTAGTTGTAATAGAGATATATTGAAACGCATCTTTACGAGATTTTATTTAAAGCAACATAAACTCGTTTACCGATTTACGAAAAGCATTCCCGTGTTAGAAATGTTCAAAATGTAATAGGACTATCATGTTTGGAATGTTTTGTATAAATACGAGCGTGATTCGAAATAATGTAACAATTTTAATAGTTTCGGAAATGTTATCCTTGTTGTTAGTTTTATCGAAAACTTTGAGAGAATGCGGGTCGTCTTCGACATTGTAACGATTCGGGCGTTGTAAATACATGAGGGGCAGTCATTAAGGAAGTTAATTTCTAGTTTTCCAACATCAAGTTTAGATGTCGTTTAAATGTCGTGCTGATAATAAATCTTTCAAGCTTTCTGCGGAATGCTCGGATAATAAAATAAAAATGGACATCAAAATTTTAGTATGGACTTAGATGTACAAAATTAAATTGAACTATTTAGAGCATAGAAGAGTTAAGTTTTATATAGATAGTCTACATCATATTAAAAGATAAATAAATGTGGAAGTTGTACTAGCTTATTTATGTAAATACGAATAAATTCGTTGTTTTTGTTCTAAATACTATAGTGTTGATCCGAGTCCACTTTGAAGAATAGACCGAGTGCCATTCTGCCTAGCCTGTTGGTAAAAGGCAAACGATTGGCCAAACTTGTCACTCCATCAGGTGGTAGACTGTAGAGTTCTGCGACGTCTCGTCCTAGTTGGTTGGTACCAACTCAGATGAAACGTTTTACATATTTTTGTAATTATAGTGTCAGTAGTTATCAGTGTCATGTTAGCTGTTTTAACATCCCTGTCATATGGATGGCGACAAACTATTAACATATTTAGTGTCCATAGGCGACGATGTCCTCTTGCTATCTGGTGGGGATCTACTTTTTTGCTTTACTCTAATATAAAAAAGTTCCTGGGATGTAAGCCATTATCAACATATTTGTTCGAACCAAAACATCCCTTTTACCGCTATTGATAGACGCCTACAAGTACATTTACGAATAACGGATCAAACCTAATCCCTTATAAAGGTTTTCAAGGCTTAGATAACTCAAAGACAGCGGTTTCTAGAGCCAAGTGCCAATAATTGACTATGAAACGTGATATATCGCTTTCTGGAAGGCTTAAAGGCAATAGTTTGTTGAATTATAGTCGTTGGAACTCTTTAGGGAGTGCAAATCGCTTCGGTTCTTCATAAACGAGGCTTGAATTTAGGTCCGCAAATCTCATAAAACTATAGCACTTCGGAGTTGAAATGAGTTTTCCACTGGAATGATTTTGTATAAAAACAGTGTCTTGAGAAAAGGTATATCTTTAAATGAATCTAACTTTGCTTTGAGACAAAATCATAATAATGTCCGTGAAATGTCTTACATGACATTTATAAATTTGTAAGAAAATAAGTAGAATGTAAATAAATAACGATAATTTTGCTATTTGCCTTAAGGCAAAATCTTTTAGGTACAACGCCATCTATTGGTGGCAGTGTTTTGTAAATACATATGTATTTTGAATAATATAAATCATTGTGCCTTTGTTTTATTATATCATTAGGTAGCATACAAGCAGATCGCTCTCCTGAAGGAAAGAGAAACCATCGCCTATGATAATCCTTCAGACACCAAAGATGTTAATGTTGCGTTGCTATCCGTGTGGCGGGATGAGGATGCACTTGCATAAGTTTACCGGCTACTTTACCCTTTAAACTGAAACACGACAGTGACAAGCGCTGACGCTAATGCGGTAAGAATAGATAAGGCGGTGGTACCAGACCCGGACGAGTCGTTGTAGAATTCTACCACTTAGTAGTCATGATAGTAGTGACAAGTTTGCCCAATCATTCGTCTTTTACGAACTGCCTGACAGAATGGTAGATGGTCTATTCATCAATGGGGGCCCGGGCCAACACGGGTAAGACATCAAGGACAGCAATGATGCGACCTCATTACGTGCACTTCAAGTGAAAGTTCACCAAGTACTATACCTTTCCAAGCCACATCATGAAGTAATGGTTTGCTACAGTTATAGTCTAACGGACCGTCATCCAGGCCGGTGATCCAGAATAGGAAAAAAATTTACTATATTGTTTTTCTGACAATTGACAAATATTTATCCATCGGTCTGGCGATCTGTAATATGTTAAATAATATTTTTTTTAGGAAAAATTTGAACAAAAGTTTTGTCCCTATTTCTTTCCTTTTTTTATTAATAAAACAGTGTCAGGCCAATTCTATTAAAAGAAACACACACAAATTAGACGATTAATTTTTCTTATAACTTGCACAGAAAAGTTAAAATTCAATATTTTAAGGCTGGTCTAGTAACAGTTGTGTAAATAATAGCAGTGGCAGACTTAAATTTTTATGTTTTACTGATCAAAACACCTTCAAATGGTAAAACTTTTGACTGATGACTTAAACATTAATTTTACAAACAAAAACAAGAAAAGAAAATTTCGAAACAAATTGGACAATGTATAGATCGCCAGATCAATAGATTATTATTTATCTTATGTCTAAAAACCAATAAAGTCTACTTTTGTTCCTTTTTTGGATTCACCTCTCATTTTGACGGTCCCCTCTTGGACTATTAAGACAGCGTGTCAAAATTACGTAATAACAATTGCTGTAGCTTATACTTTTAGCAGGACATTAATTAAAAATAACATCATAATAACGAGCTCTTCTTATTCTTACATCAAAAGTAATGTTCATTAAATATTGAGGAAACCGTCATAAATAACAAAGAGTCTGCTGTACTTTAAGTTGGGGTTTAAATTTTAATCAAAAAGCTCAAACCCCTCGCGTATTGTTCTGGAACGGGCGCCTTATTTTCACGTCAGTTTTTTCTATATGATTTGTTTTGATTTAATAAAATGTTTAACATAATTCTCTTTTATTTGTATTATTTAATTGTATAATTAGGGAATGAAAAATCTAACAACTTTCTTTACAGTTTTTATATTGTTCTTTATCAACAACACCTGGGGTGTTACATAGTGTTTATTATCCTGGCATTTTATTAATAATGGGCTCTTTTTTAACTTTATGCAAAGCGGCCACAACGTGGCCTCTATTAATGGCGTCTTACGGCCTGGCCACGGAAACTGGCGTCTAGAGCGGCGCGGCTGACGATGCGGCGGGCTAGGCGACTTCATTTTGCAAGCCAGTGGCAGTTGAGTTAACCTTACGAGACCTTGAGCGTGTGTGTGTGTGTGTGTGTGTGTGCGTGCGCGCATGTGTGTGTGTGTATGTGTGTGTGTGTGTGTGTATGTATGTGTGTGTGTGTGTGTATGTGTGTATGCGTGTATGTGTGTGTGTGTGTGCGTGTATGTGTGCGTGTGTGTGTCCGTGAGCGTGTGTGTATGTGTGTGCCCTTGTGCGTGTGTGTATGTGTCTGTGTGTGTGTAAGAGAGTGATTGAGTGTGTTTGTGAGTGTGTTAGTAAAAAATCGAATCAGCTCTTTTCCTTGTAAAACTGCGTAAAATGGCGCAAACTGCATCAAAATCGGTTCGGGAGTTTTCGTTGACGAAACATTTTTAAACAAGTGTTTCTTTCGACATAACTTCGAGATTTTCCAACCAATCATTTTTGACCTCCTACAATATCTTATTACTTACTAAAAAAGTTACATTAAATTCCGTTTTAAAAAATCAAAATCGAATCAAGTTTTCAAAAGTAACAGCTTTTTAAATGTTAAACTTATGTTTTAACTTACTTAATATTTTTAAAACAACTTTCAGACCAAGTTACCGATTGATTTCAAAATCTAATCACCTCTTTTATTTAAAAAACAGCGTCAAATACCGTAAATTTTATCAAAATCGTTTAATTCGTTCGAGATTTATCAATCAAAAATTTTAAAAAGTTTTTTTGAAATTTTTTTCGACATTTTTCAACCCATCCATTTTATTGGTTAATATAATTTTTCTTTGAGCTTGAAATACCTCAATTTAGCGGGTAGTTACAGGGTTTAAAGTTTTTTTTCATTAGGTACACCATACGTGCGAAGCCGGAGCGGACAGTTATTTTTTTCTATAAAATTTAATTTAATTTATGGAACATTTATCTACAGAAATAGATTAAGCGTGTGGGGCTCGTTGACATCTGCTTTATTACCACCACTAGGCAAAACCAAAAAAACGTTTCACAAAAGTTCATTAATTTTAGTTTGTCATACGCAACTAATTTGTTAAATTTACAACGGCCCTCTAATGACTCGGCTTCCGGCAACATATCACTGATATATTAAATCCCTTTGAGTTTTTTCATCGTTATGAAACCCGCGAAAGTATTTATGTGTCAGTTAACAGCAATAATCGTTGGGGGTACTCATCAAACCAACTTTAAAAATTTATTCAAACTTACTAGTGGTTCTGACTATAATTATATTTTAAGACACTACTATCTATTTTAAAACGCTTTAATCTTTTAGATATGATGAGTTTGTAAGAGTTACGTCTTCTACAAACTATTACTTTAAACTTTTGCCATTTTTTAGATTAGTTGGACATATTTTTTTACTTTAATATTAATACGTAATATTTTTTTTCCTTTTTAATATCATAGACTACAAACAAGCAGATGGCTCACCTGGTTGAAAGAGAAACCATCGCCTATACACACTGAAAAGTAAATGGTGTGTTGCTAACCATGTGACGGGATTGTAATATCACGAGCATAAGAACCGTCTACTTAGTCCTCTGAACCGATACACGACATTGACGCTGACGCATGATGCTATTGCAGCAGGAATAGATAAGGCGGTGGTACCAAAACCCCGGCGAGACGTCGCAGATCTCTACCACCTAGAAGTTACGAAGGTAGCGATAAAGGGACCCCTTTTGATGCTACTTTCGTGACTGACATTTGTCTCTCGTCCCTACCTTTCCTCGACGCCAAATATATCGTATTACTCATTTTAGGTCTACCTGCATTAGCATGTCGAATATATTAATTTAGAGAAAATATAACTTAGAAGCATAAAAAATCATAACTCACCTGCTCGCTTTCCTGTAGTACACGGTGTAGTGTGAGATGATGCCATCGGGGTGAACTGGAGCCAACTGACCAACATAGAGTTGCTCAAATATGGCAACGTTTTTATTTTCTCTGGCGCTGATGGAACTGCACGGATTTTTTTTGCATTATCAATCATGTGACTTTAAGTAGAGCAGTGCACATTATTTAGATTTTATAGCGATTATTTAGATACTGCGTGAGATCTCCACGTACTTTACAACTAGTATGATATAACTAGTGTCTGATAATGTAACGTGAAATCTATCGCTAAACAAAAACAATCCTATTGTGCATACCCAACGTGACCAACATGAGGGAAAATGTGTATTATGAATAGAACTTTTTATCAGATATGTTTAATTTCATAATTTATGCATTTAATTTCGGAAACAATAATCATCTCAATACTGGCACACAATCTGTCTATCATAACTTAGTTGCAAAAGAGGCAAATAAATAAAGACCCATAAAAATTGAACGCTTGATAATGTCTGAAGAAAAAACAATATTAAACAAATTACAAACGCAAAATTGAACCCTCGGTTCTTAATTAAGGCAGAAATGAATACTTAATCAAATATTTTGATCCCTTTCTCCAAGGTTGTGGGGACAACAAAACATGCTTCATATTAAATACATTGTTCTTCTTTGCTTTTATTAATAATACGAAATTGCTTCGACAATTTAATTCTAATGAAACAGTAGACATTCTTATAAAAAATATACAAGAAGCATGAAATATTCCTTTATTACAGGATTAATGGGAGGGTTAACCTATACAGGAGGGAGGAATGGGGGGTAAATGTTACCGGCTTGATTTATTGCAACGTAACTTATTTTTTGTTATATATTACGAGTATTATGGTGTAGACATCATTACATAGTATAAAACAAAGTCGCTTTCTCTGTCCCTAACTCCCTATGTACGCTTAAATCTTTAAAACTACGC
>DWBA01001147.1:0-11166 GCA_018236825.1 Apodemia zela
AGTAGTCCGCATTATTGTGATGGGCAACTTCGGAACCTTACATTGCGCGTGGCCCTACACGCACTTTGCCAATTTTTTGTAAGTAGGTCAAGCGTAAAAGGGAACGCAATTTGATTTGCCTTAATCTAGTACAGTAAATTGCAATGCCATTTTAACTTAAGCTTGTATGTTACATGTCGGCTTCGTTGAAATCAATAATGATTGAAGCCATACAAAGTCATTCTAATGAAGACATTTTAATGGTATCTCATATTATATCCTGGTGAAGGTTGATTGAAGTACTACGTGTTGGTCCGGGTACCCTTTTAAGTTTAGACCGTCTGCTTTTCTGCCAGGCATTTTGTAAAAGGCGAATGATTGGTTATAAAGGTCACCAAAAGCATGACTACTAGATAATAGAGTTTCGTAACGTCTCACTCGGGTTTTGTACCACCGCCTTACCTATTCATGGCAATGCTTGTCATTGTCGTGTTTCTATATATATATATATATACGAAAGATGTAAACGGGGTTGCTATATGCTTGGCAAGGACATTTTTATTTATTTAACTTTATTGTACCTCATAAAAGTTTGTACAAAAGGCGAACTAAATGCCTAGTGGCATTCTCCACCAGTTAACCTTTAGGCCAACAGAAAACAGGTATGCGGTACCACCTATTAAAATATAATATAATGTAGCCAAAAGTAAATTACTAAATATACTACATATACTATACATACATAAACTAATATATTTAAATAGATATTAAAATTTATAATACATACAGCATACAAAACAGATACTTAATAATAAATACATATATACATTACAAAAACGTACATAAATACATACATATTCACAAATACTTAATAAGTATATTAGATTTTGTTATGTCTATATAAGAGTAATATGGTGAAAAAAAATATAAATATAATAAACAAACTTACTTTCGCATTTATAATAGTATTTGGATTAGGATACATAAGTTATCTGGTATGAAAAATAGCATCTATGCCAAAACTATCTGTTTACAAAATTTTATCCCATCCATTTTATTAGTTAGTGTCAGTGAAGAAGTGACAAACACACAAATACAAGCACAGGTACTCGTTTGGGGATTTTGGGAGAGCTACAGCCCCGGGGTATCCACAAAGGAGATTTACAAAAAGATTTAAAAAAATCTAATTTTTATAGGTCAACAACTGATACGTTTTATCTTGTCCTTTTTCGCAATTTTATCTACAGCACTTGTACAAACATATAGCCATATCAGTTCACCTCCGCCTCCAAGTACAGAGGGAAACAAAACAACGAGCTTCCGCCCTTTTGTTGCACCAGGGCATTCAGACCTGCCAATCAGGCTCTGCAGACGCACAAACCATCTCATTTATAGTAGTAGCGGTATCGTTAATCGTATTCAAGTTGATAGTTAACGATGTCAACAAAACATCGGCTGATCATTTTAGCTTGAAACTAAGGATCGCTCCGTGTATGGCAGAGTTTATGAGAACGTCGTTCGGCGAGCGGCGACTGTAAACGAGCAAATGGTCGCATAATTGGACATGAGACGTGACCGTTGTTGCACGTGGACATGAGTAAGCCACTCTAAACCCACGCAAGTGGTAATTGTCATTGTAGCAACATAGCAGGATACGTTTTAAAGAGCATACATATTATATTATATATGTATTTATTTATTTATTTGCTTAAATGCCTGTTTATTATTTAATAACCAAAATATATTGATAATCTCCGGAATTTAGTTTATTTAATTTAATGGCACCACTACCTATGTTATTTTAATTATAATATCTCCTCTACCTAAAGGTTGTCTGGCAGAGATCGCTCTTTAGCGATAAGACCGCCTTTGTGTACCCCTAAACATTATTATTAGTTAAACTAGTTTATGTAAATTTTGGTGCGCAATAAAGAGTATTCATTCATTCATTCATTCATAAGGTATAAACGTTGCTTAAAAAAAAGTGAGCCAGAGAGGTACTTATATTACTAATAAAATACTATTTCTAAGACTTAAGTAAGCTTATGCGTAATTACATAATAATGCAGGACCAAACTCTAACTTTACTATCGATATAGTAAAATCATAAACTTATATTCACATATAAAAAATTAATTGCCTTACGAACTCGAAATATATTCAATAGAGATCCTTGAAGAGTAAAGATTGAAATGATAAATTATGTTAATTTCAGTGCAACACTATCAATCATTATCATAACAATTGGTTTTAGATTTCCGTAGAGCAGATGCTGCGAAGATCAAAGCAGTGTGTTATTAAAAAACAACTTTAATAAATAAACAAGGTGTTAATTCCAATGATAAGAATCAAAAATATTTCGCCCCTTTATAAAATATTGATAGTAGTCACATCACAGGCTGTGTAACGCAGGCAGCTCCAACGGTATGGCTTTGGCATACCAGATTACCACATCAAGTATTCCCTTTCTGACATATCGTGCAAAGGAATTTTAACTTTGTGACCTTAAGTTAAAGCTGAATTTCTTTTAAATGAATACTCCCATCGAATAAGTGCAGGTGGCACCACATTGGCTTTATCTTAACTATCACATCTTCAAATATTAAACTTTTACTTTTATGACTCTTTAAAATGCTAGTCGTGTCGTTGGCGGTCATTCAATAAAAGTCAATGAAGGGTTTATCGTTGGTTTTTACTGAGAAGTGAAGATTGCCGGTGGTAAAAATAATTTGGTAGTCTATCATTTAGTTAAAGGTATTTATTTTTTCACATATGTTATAAACGGAGCTACAAATATAATGAACTGAGAACACAAGTAAAAAATTTGAATAAGTACATACGACTTAACATGCAGTTGCTCAGTATAGCTAAAGACCAACGTTGACACCTCTACAAAGGGTATTATAATATATTGTCCACCACAGGCTTTGAATGACCATGCGCTTTTTTAAGAACTACTTTTACAAAAAATCTCTATTTTATTTACAAAAAATAATAGTGCTATTTTAAGAACTGAAATTTTAACTTTATTAAAAAAATAACAACATAGTAATTAACGTCAATATTTCATACTGAGCATGGTAAAAGTTAAAAAACTTTTACCATGCTCAGTATGAAATATTTTTTAATTTTCCTGCAATTTTTTACTATAAATAATTTTGTTTACATATCAAGCATGTGAAATACTAGTCAATAAACAACTGAGTTAATGGTCACATGGAGCCGATCAATTCATACAATGTGGTCGAACCCTTTTATAAATTAAACTACTATTTTTCCCATATGGTCCAGCATTTTTGAGAACAGTTCACTAGCCATTCCGCCATTGCATAATTTGGTACCACCGCCTTACCTATTCTTGTCACAAAAGCGTCAATGCTTGCGAGTGTCTTACGGTCAATTGCACTAACATTGTCATAAGTTCGGAATATCCTAAATAGTATGCTGTCATTTTTTGTCTTAAATGCAAAGAATGTAACAACATGCTACTAAAGATTGTCTTAAGCTAAGACAAGGTTAGTGCAATTAGCCATTAGTCCCCGTTTGGAGGTTTAGTTAACCGGTAAATTTTGCATGTGACATTACCACTTTGATACATACGAGTAAATACTCGTAGCAACGCATCATTAACATCTTAGCTTAGGAGATGGTTGAGACAGGAGATTCAACTGCTTGTTTGTTATTTTTTATTACAAAAAAGTCCGTCAAAGTACCAAATTATCGCCACTGTGGTCTAATGGTCCGGTGTCAGTGTTGACCACATGAGGTCCTAGTAGGTTCGATTCCTGGGTCTGGCAATTCCAAAAATGTGTTTTATCAGTTTTCTGATAAAAACAATGTTGCCTGGGATTGGAAAAGTGCCCGGTTGGCGAAAGGCTTGCCATCTATCACATAGTAGGGCTTAGTATCTTCAGCTAATTATAGGTGCACTGGTTGTACCTCTGCCTACTTTTTCGGGGATTCGGGCGTGAAGATACTTTATAAAAAAGTATATTTTAAATTAGCCCAGCCCATTTTGGATAAGCAGCATATGATATGTTGGGCGAGAAAAAAGAGAAGTTTGACGAATAAGAAGAATTAATATTTCGATTATTCTAATATGTAGGTAAGCCATGACTAAAGTTACCTCCACAGACTAGGTATTAGTTACTATGTAAGTTACCTCTTCGCGTGTCGTCACATAAACGTGATATTAATTCTTTTTATTCGTCAAACTTTTCTTCTTTCGTTCGCGACATATCATATCAAACGCTTAAGTTTTACCCACTTTAAAATAATGTGGAGTTTTGTTTATATTTTACAAAATAAAATGTCAGTTGAAATATTTACTATCCTGAAGATGCTTTAAAAAGCGAAACCGGTTGATTAAATTAAAGAACTGTTTAGGTATATTATGTTAAGTGAAATAAAAGTACAAGTGCATTATTTCGGTATTTTCATATAAATAATGGAATTTCACCAAATGCCGACGATGGAAAGTGTAAAATATATATCAAACGCTGATTTATCCTAAGTGTACAGAAATATGTTGATATAATAATTATTTGTGATATTAGTCGTTTTTTAATTTATATTGTACCTACACGTATTCTGTCTGCCAAATATGACCTTAGCTGTAATGAGCTCATGGCATTACTTACCTACTTCATTACTAACGACGTGAATGCAAGGTTAATATTGAAAAAAAATAGGTCAAGTGCGAGTCGGACTCCCGCACGAAGGGTTCCGTACCATTGTCTATAAAAAAGAGCAAAAAAACTCACGTTTGTTGTATGGGAGCCCCCTTAAATATTTATTTTTTTGTATTTGTTGTACCTAATAGCGGCAACAGAAATACATTAACTGTCTAACTATCATGGTTCATGGATGTGGTGAAAGACAGACAGACAGACGGACAGACAGCGGAGTCTTAGTAATAGGGTCCCGGTTTACTTTTTGGGTTTGGAGCCCTAAAATTACCTATTTTACAATTTACAAAATTAATTTAGTATAAATTTCAGCCTTATGCAGTATAAAATAAAGACGTTCTATGTAAATCCAGTCTGTATGTTTTTCCTGCTGATTTATCAAACCACACAACGGATCTTAGTATGGGTAGGTACATTATAATAATTGAACTTTTTTATAATAAAAAGAAAACTTGTGTTATAAAATCCTTCATTTGAATGACGGAAACAAAAGGCCGGGTGTGTTCTCGAGGTAGAGTCGCTAGTGAGTAGTGTATTATATTATGTACCAAAATTATTAAATTTGTATGTTTGTAATCGTGTCTTGTGACAAAATAGATTTGCGTATTGCATATAAGGTATACATGGCTAGAATTGACTAAAATGAGTTTTCATTCTGAAATGTTACCATCACAATTAATCATAGCCCTCACCAGACAGACATCCACTTTAATTCCGGCGGTTAAAATAAAACTACAGTAGGTGGATGATCGAGTTTTGCCTGGTATTTTTTTTGGTTAAGCGACGTTTTTTAAAAATGAAACCTAGTTAGATCGATTTATCGTCCCCAAAACCCTCTGCATACTAAATTTCGTGAAAAGCGTTGAAGCCGTTTCCGAGATTCAGATTATATATATACCTATACAAGGATTGCTCGTTTATAGTTATTAGATATGTACTATACTATATTGAGAAGGTAGAACCCTATCCACTTTTATTACAAATAATATATGTTCCTGTATATAATTATTGCACATTTTTTTGCATTCAGTCAGAGCTAACATTAATGAAATCAACAAAAAACCAGGTTTTGGTAAAACCGCCTTGCCTATTCCTGACGCAATAGCATCGGTGCTTAATGTTGTCGTGATCCAGTTTGGAGCTTCACACAGTAATACTTAATCTGTATCATTAAAATAATCAAATGTATTTACAACACTTTATGAAATTCACTTCAATAAAATACTAGGATTTCATTCCAATAACAAACATAAAATCTTTATCCACATCAGAAAGCTCGTATCCTATTTTATGGTATAAACAAGGTCATGGCCCGATATCCAGATAGTTAAAAGGTTTAACAATCGCCTCGTGAGAACACGGGACCACTTCAAGCTAATGCACTGGCGGAGGATGCCTCAACAAATAGAAAACAGAGCAGTAGTCTTGTCACGAATTGATGTCGTTGTTTGAAAGTTCACTGGAGCGATTTATTTAATTTTTGAGTTCGAGCACTTATCCTTTACTGGATCTAATTGAGTAATTTTAAGACATTTGAAAATTAACTTGGTTAGGTTTGACGTATGTCATCCTTACACACACTCTCATTATAAATTCTATATGTGTGGATGATGGAGTTGCTTAAGTTAGCTTTGATTTTTAGACCTTCGGTAAGTTTAGTCAATTTCTTACACTACTTTTTGCTACAGTAGCATTGCGGATGTCACATATGTAAATTACTAGCTGGCAGCTGCACCCTGCAGCCTCCTGCATTATAAAAGCTGTTGGTGAATCCCGCGAGAAAAACTCATTTTTCCGGGATAAAAAGCAGGTCATCTATATGTGTGCCAAATTTCATCCAAATTCGTGTAGTTTTTGAGTGTTTGAGCAACAAACATCCATCCAAACATCCAAACTTTCGCATTTATAATATTAATAGTAATATAGATTTCGCGGATAGTAACAAATTAATTACCACAATTCCGTCTTAGAAAATACTTTCATTTTTACTACTAGTATGTAGTGCCTTAATTTAAGTTACTTTATTATATATATGAAATTACCGAAATAATGCACTTGTACTTTTATTTCACTTAACGTATACGCAGTTCTTTAATTTTATCAACCGGTTTCGCTTTTTAAAGCATCTTCAGGATAATACATATTTCAACTATATAACAAGCAATCCGTCCCAGATTTCCACGTGTTATAGAACTTATATGCCTTCATTTTTCTGGCTTAGTAGTTAGTGTCACATCGGCTTGTGGCGTCGACCATGTTGATGTAAAATGCGTCGCTTGAAATAATTTTATCTCACGTTATTTTTTATTTTGCAATAACTCCTAAGACATTCATCAAAAATGTACGATGTAAAGAGTAATATGATTATTGAAATATTTTATTTAGTAAGTGTGTCTATAAAAGAGTTATACTTAATCCCTCCATAAATGATTTCATTATAAAACTTAAAGGAATTATATTGGAATTATAGTGTGTTCTTCACGAAAGTTACCAGTTGGTTTGTTTTTTACGACATTTTCAACAATCATTGCCATATTTCAACCAATGTACACAAAACCTAAACAAATTATATATTTAAACCTTCCTCACGAAACATTGTATCTACTGGCGAAAACAACATGAAATCCATTTAGTACTTTTGAAATTATCGCGAATATACAATCAGACAGACAGACTGAACGGCAAATTTTATTTTAAATTATGTATTAATATCTGATCATTATTTATCAATATTTATACCATAAATCTATCCACTAAATTAAAAATTGAAAAAGAATATGCTATCATTGGGTTATTTCAATTTTTAATGTCGGTCTTTTAATCTCATAAAAAACTTTCTGTTTTAAAATTGATATCGAATATTGTAGACTCAGTAGCGTTCGCAGGCTTCTTCGGTAAAATTTACCAAAATTGTACAACACATCACTCAATATTTAAAAAAAATCGCCATCTTGTATACGTAGGTCTAGACAGTATGAAAAAATTTGTAAATAAATTCGTTACTGAAGTTTATAGGGTCTAGCTAAAACTTTTACGTGACTTTTATAAATTTAGATAATAACAATAATTAAAATAGTAATTGTTGAAATTTTATTTTTAATACAAAAAGTTGAATTTTCATATTTGTGTTTTAATTAAAAACACTTCTGAAGGTAAATATTGGACGTAGTGGTCTTTGTTTAAGCCATTGACGGCATTTCATTTAAAAAACAAAAACTACTTACAAAGAACTCTCCCATTGGTCTTGTTACTTGGCAAGTCATAGCGTGTGTAGTCAAGCTGTTCAAGCTTCTTTGGAGAAATACAATGTCGTGTGTCTTTTGACATCTGTTCTCTAGCAAAACTTATTTCTTTCTGACTTTATATAAGTACATTTCATTTCAAAAGGCAACGTTGTTTTAAAATTAAATATTAGTTTTTCTAGATCCTGAACATATTCTGCTCTATAAATCTTAGAATAATTCTATTAAAAATAAATTATAAATTATTACGAATAACTTTTGAAGTTGATGTACGAGTACGTATATGAGTAACAATAAACCTAATAAGCTAACCGTACTAAAACATTTTAATTGTGTTTGATAACAAATTAATTGACTAATTTCAAGGAATCCACATAATTTAAAATTCATACAATCTTTTTTCCATTCCAAAAATTCGCGCTTACTTAATACTTTGCAGGTTTAATTTTACAAACATGTCATTAATCTACAATCAAAACAATTTCCCCGTGTTGGTCCGGGTCCTCTTTAAGGAATAGATTATCTACGTTTTGCCAGGCAGTTCGTAAAAGGTGGTAGACTTCCGCAACGCCTCGCCCGTGTATGGTACCACCGTCTTACCTATTCTTGCCGCAATAGCGATATTGCTCGTCACTGTGGAGTTCCGGTTTGGGGGGTAAGGTAGCAAATAAACTTACGCGTGTGGCATTGCCATCCTGCCATGCGGATAGCAACGCACCATTAACATCTTTGTTATTTGTAGATCTCTCTTTAGATTTTATCTTGAATCTTTTTAGGAGAGTCATCTGCTTGTTAGCTATCTAATGAAATTAAAACCTAACTAGTAAACTGCATTATAACGTTTTATTTGTGATTGATAGCAAATTAATTGATATATTTCACAGAACCCAAACTATGTAAAATTCATACAATACTTTTGCAAACCAACAGTTCACGCTTACTTTGCCTGTTTATTTTAACAACATAAAATTAAACTAAAATCAATACATGAACGATACAAAAAGCAAATCACTCTTCTTATAAACAAATAAAGAAATAAAAAATATCAGGCTTTTACATAATCATTACATAGTATAAACAAAATCGCTTTTCCTGTCCCTAACTCCCTATGTATGCTTAAATCTTTAAAACTACGCAACGGATTTTGATGCGGTTTTTTAATAGATGGAGGGGTTCACGAGGAAGGTTTATATGTATATATTGTACCTGCGCGAAGCCGGGGCAGGTCGATAGTAACATAATAAAACCAATTATGACAGAAATGATCACAAAATATGGAAAGGGTTTTATAAAATCTTTCGTAACAGTACCTTAGCCATGTGAGGTCGGAGCACGATATCGTTTGAACTTGAATGTCAAGCCGATTTGATACGACGCGTCACATGTGACGGGCCGCTTCCTTTGTGTAACTGTTATTAAATTATGTAATAACAAAGAATTAGTTCCATCAATATACTATTTGGGGGATATTTTTATTTAATTTCGTTCATAAATAGTGTCTATTTCGATACATTAATATACGTTTTACTATAATCTCTTTGAGCAAGTAGTACTTTTATTGAATACTACCTGTTCCTCGCGAAGTATTACGCCCACTTGTGTTAAAGAAACTTTTGTTTAATCTATTAATTCAATAACATTTTCAAAAAAATTTATTAATAAAAAATGAAAATTTAAAATAATACTTTCATACTAATACGTACCAAAAATACAGTAATAAGGTGACATAAACTGTACGAAGGTGAAAGTCAACGAAACATAATCTGATTGAATTAAAATAAAAAGAAGAAACTGTTGAAGTATTCTTAATTTATTACTTTAAAATACCTACATAGTATATACAATTCATTTTTTCTTAGGTCCAATTTAGTGAACAATAACGGAAAATTTAATGAATGATATTTATTGTAACTACTATCTATTTATTTTATAATATTATTACTAAATTGGACAAGTAAAAAAAATTGACTATAAATACTTTTATATATTTAATAAACACCTAAACCCAGAAATACAATCATCTATGCTCATGACACAAATGTTTGCCCCTGCCGGGAATCGAACCCTGGCCCCATTAATGCGTAGTCAGGTTCGCTAACCACTCGACCAACGGGGCGGTTAAATTTTGATATGCCACAGAGCATAATTTGATATAGTTTACGTTATTTACGTAAATACGTATGTGATTAGGGCACTGACTTACATAATATTATTTATACCATATTTTAAGTCAATCGGTCAAGTATTTTTGGAACAAATTGACCGTAAAAGATGGACGGACAGAAAGACAGACAAAAACACGAGTAATTCTTATTCCGTTTTTTTTCTTTTGAGATACGGAATACTTAAAAAGATAAAAACATTTATTTAGTGGAACAAAACGATACACGTAGGTGACTTAATATAAACAAAAAAAGAGACACATTTATGTTTATTAACAAAATTGCTAGTTATAAAATACATTTTTTTATATCATAAGATAGCAAACAAGCAGATGGGTCTCCTGATGGAAAGAATCAACCAATCGCCTATAGACAATCAAAGATATTACTGGGGCGTTGCTATCTTGTAGTGAGGTCTTAATGCCACATGGATCAGTTAACCGGCTGTCTCACCCTCCAAACCGGAACACGACAATGACAAGCACTGACGCTCTTGCGGCAGGTAAGGCGGTGTTAGCAGAGCCCGAACCAACACGGAGGATTACTCCTTATAGCGTTTATTCTAACAGTAGGTAACTCATGCTCTTCAATTTCTCTGTAGCATTGTGGAATTTGTTGGAGTTGTAATAGTACCTACTTCGGATGTGCAAATAAAACTATTAAATTACGTTAAAATTACCATGTCTATACAGTGTAATACACAAACCTTGTCTGATCGCCAAAAGCATTGTTTGTGAGCCTAATACAATCATCTTTACGTTATTATAATATTGTAAATATAGATTGATAAATTATCCTCGTACAAAATAATAAATCTTAAATAATATTCCAAACAATACTTTAGCAACACAAAAAGTCGGTTAAAAATGGCAGCAGATAGAAGCCTACCTATAAAGGATGCCACGGTTTTTCGACGTAGTATTGATCATTTCAAAACATTCGCAAAAAATTTAGGAAATTGAAGGTTAAATATTACAAGTAGTTTTAAATACCATAATATTTTAATTTTATAATTTCTTTACTAGCAGTTCCCCGCGACTTCGTTCGCGTGACCCAAAAACATTATTTCTCTTTGTTCAGTCGGGTAAAAAAGTA
>DWBA01001148.1:0-11166 GCA_018236825.1 Apodemia zela
ATACAAACATCTATGCTCATCACACAAATGCTTGTCCCTGCCGGGATTCGAACCCGGGCCCCATTGATGCGCAGTCAGGTTCGCTAACCACTCGACCAACGGGCCCGAACGGCTCCGAATTTTCAGTAACTGGCTTACACAATATTGTTTTGATGTTGACATCCTTATGAAATTGATATAAAGGTGACAAAGCAAAAGTAGTATTACAATTACAACAGCTTTAAACAAAATATTTCTCATATAATGTGTTGCTCATTTAGCAATATACCATAAGCCAAAACTAGAAACTAAAAACCTCCTCAAGTAATTAGAAACATTGGAAATATTTATGAGTTCTGCAACCTCTCGCCCGGGTGTTTGGTACCACCGCCATACCTATTCTCTCCGCAATAGCGTCAATGCTTGTCATGTCATTTTAAAGTTCATAGTGCTTGTCATGGTCGTAATCCGGTTTGGAAGGTAAGGTAGCCGGTAGACTTACGCACGTGGCACTGCCATTCCGCCACACGGATAGCAACGCACCAGTACTATCTTTGGTGTCTGGATGGCGCTGGTTATCACACATAACAAGCGATAGTCGTTAAATGGAAAAGGTTGTGATGCCGACCACGATTCAGACGTCAAGAGGCTCTACGGAATACCCGTTATATTATTTTCAGAAAGCATATTTCAAATAAAACCACAATGATTGAGCAACTTTTATAATAAAATTTTTAACTATGATATACTTAATAAATACAATAGAATACAATACGAGCATTTATCATGTCTCGGGCGGGCGGGCGCGGTGGATGGCATTCGGACGGGGTTCGGAAACGGAAATAACCTGACAGAGGGGGGGGGGGACCGGCCGCGCCCTGTACCGCCCGGAAGGCACAGTCCTCGTTACACATTCGGGCATTATGCGCCCGCTTTTGAACACGCCAGTGACACATACCTACTACAATGACAGTATGAATGACAAGTGTCAAAATTGTTATTTTTTTTAAATATTTTATTATTGTTTTTACAAAATTTTTTAGGATTGCCGCAATTATGAAATCCAGTCGTACTTACGCTCATTTTATTGAAGAGGCGCCGTGCATAAGCAACCAGCTCTATCTTAAAGCTCAGCATTGGAGCAGTAATAACTCTTCATAGAATATCTCTAAATAAATTTATCTGAATCACATTATAAATGTAAGAAAATTCAAAAGACATACTTTTATACGAAATGTATATGAACCTTCGGTTGCTTAGAAATAAATTAGAATGATAAATAGAAATAAATTTACTTTCATGTTTTGTCTATTCTACTACTTAAAACTAAAATGTATTGAATCTGAATATGCAATTTGTCAAAGTAGTTAACGACGGCGGAGAATTAAACTAAATCGCGACGGGTCACCCCGGTATTAGAAACATTTCCAACATTGAAAAAACAACATATTTGACACTAGTCCAAAGTAATTTACGATAATAAGGTAAGTAATAAGATAATAAGTTTATATCTGTTGTTGCAGTGATCGTGCCATCATGTGGTCCAGATTGAAATAACGATTAAATACAAAAGCAAAATAGATTAATGACGGTACAGGCGAGGGCTGTGTTTATTCCAAATTGCAGAATTAAAATCATTTTATATTTTAAATGTATTCTGAGATACAATTACTCACGTTTTATCTTCTGCTTCGATTGACATGTTCTCCCGTTGAAAAAGGATATACGAGCAATATTGTCTGTAGTCTCACGTGTTTACATTAAATAACATACAGCGTGTAAGGGACGGTCTACCAAAAATCGAAACCATGAATTTGGACTCATGGTCCAGAGATGAAAACCGTTGGAAATTTGTGTGGGAATTTTTTCATTTTTTTATCATATCATCATCTTAAAAAAATATTAAGATAAGGAGAATATACTAAGTATGTTTTTTAAGTGCAAACACCACAATTATCTGGTAAAACAACGGATAGGCAAAGCACGTGAGCTACTGAGACATTAATTTTTTTCTTAACCTTTCTTTTATAAAAAGTCTTACAGTCCCGTTTAGTCTGTCAGATTTTACAATATTTCTGTATTTTCCATACAACAAAATAGCCCAAGAGTGCTTACATTGGTGTTAAGTTTATTTTGAAATTTTAATTCTATCTACTAATGAAACCATGCATTTTGTATAAACCTGTATTTCACTCATATCATTGACGCGTGACGCATCGATTTAAATTTTTATTTCTTTAAATTCCAACAACATTTTTACATTTGCGTCGTACAGGTCACAGAGAGGTCACAAGGAAGCCACAGAAAAGCAGTAAAATCTGACAGTGACAGATATGTAGTTAAAAAATTAAAACTGGTGGCTTACGGATACAACGTTGTTTACCAAATAATAATGTCACCTATAGTATTTTACACACCAAATTCTGTTTATGTTTTGACTTTTGGTATTATTTTAACCTTTAACCACCAGCTGGTTAATTTTAGTTGACTTCCTTAAAAATTTCATTTGTTCCAATATGGCATCTTACAATGTAAACACATATTGAACGTATCACTGGAGCACAATATTTACAAGGTAAACACACGAAATCAACAATTGTACTATACTATACTTATATCATAAAGTTTATTATAAAAATGACAACAAGATTCAAAGGCAACTAATTGCACTAGAACTTTTTACATTTTACATCTCGTTCACGACAGCGCAGACTGGCCATAGGCCGAACATAATTACAGTTGAATTAAACCATTGATATTAATTTTAAAATACGCATGATTTTTTTTACGCCTACTGCTACTATTGCTTACACTTCCATACACTTTTGACATAATGGTATTCAAATAGTAAACAACTATTTATGCTTCAAATGGTAGCATCAATATTTGTGAAATAAAATCGATTCGTTGTATAAGGGTTGGAGCACATCTGTTAGCACAAAGGGGGATGGGATCGCACCGGCGGCTCAGTCCCCGTGCCGCTGCAGCTGCTGCGTTCCGACGCCTCACGGCAGACCACCGCAGTGTGTCCATGTCGCCGTTCGTCAGGAATCCGCCGCGTGCTATCGCATTTCCGTTATTGTTCTCGCTCTAGCAAAAACCGTACGATTTTTTAACATTTTCTTTCATACAAACCTTGTCCTGTCAACGAACACGACAGAAAAAATAATTATTTTAGGGCATTTATTCTGAATTTATGCGCGTACAAACATTTTGACGACTCATTTTTGTTTAGATAGATATCATTTCTATTTTAGAACCTGGCAGGGCATATTTAAGGTTATTATTCTTTAAAATAATTTAAAAAATCTAAACTAAAAAGATGGAAACAAACTTCTATCTAATTGTAGAAGATGTCTTTGTTTAAAGTAAAAAAAAATACAAAAATACTTTACGTACGGTTCATGTCGTACAAGTCATGTTAAAAAGCTTATTGTAACAAACGATAAAATGATAGGTCCGGTTTATTGGGTTTTCGCCCAAACGATTGAAAAATGCTTGCTTTTATGTTACTTATGGAAGTATAAAAAGCCATATAATGTTAGATATTCCTTTAACCATACGTATTTTGTAGGCTTTAACTTGAAAATAAATGGATATTATGAAATAGTATGTACCAATAGATATAAAGTTCGTTGTGCATGCAGAAAACACTCTTAAGTAAAAACTCCACGTGTTTTTACATCTCTGTATCAATACTATAGAGGTTATCATGGCATGTCGATAACGTCGTCGAGGAAGGTTAAATTTATATTATTAACTATAATTTCAAAAGAATTCTTCTCTACTTCCGCATTATTGACTTTGGCAACATATTAAGCAACTTCAATTATTTGTAATTGAGTGGTCCTTTATATATAAACTACACAGCGCAAAAATAGCAGTTCACTTAGCTGTCGCTATATATACGTTACTTAGCTGTCGCTATAGCGTCAATGTTAAAAAATCATGTTTTAAAGTATGTTATTCGTGCGGCAGGGATTTAATGTGTGTACTGGCTGCCTTAACCGAGATACTGAAACCGAGATAGGCCGGAGAACAGCACTGACACTATTGCGATCGGGAAAGGTAAGGCAGTCTTACTAAACCACAACTATTTACCTTTTAACCTCCAACCCTTTGCCGAGAATACGATGGAAAGGACTTTAATTCGCACTGTATTCAATTCGGTTTAACATCCTCAAACGTATCGATTTGCATTTTTCGGAAACAGCCTCTCTTTAATCTTTGCCACATCAATCTTACAGTTAAAAGAATTTAATTAATTTAACTCTGCGATTAGCATCTATGATGTACGATTAATCGTGAGGTGAATGCCTAGTGTCGATTAAGAGACTTTGTACATAATAGCACATCAATTTACAAGTAGATCAAGTATTTTGTCTTAATATAAGTGAACAACGCATTTTTCTAATATTTCACATGAATTTAATATAAAAGAGCGCAAATTCTTTAAAGCTCTAACGCTCAGGGACGTAGAAATATTAATAACTATGTATCCTAGATAAGTATTAAAAGCTGTCGAATATACAGGGCCATCTGCGACATGTGTCGTCGCCTACAAATCACACAATTCACAATTATGTACAACTAAGCGGGGTAAGTGTGAGCACTTAACGCCAATTAACTTAAGAGGCACGACATGTCGTAAGACCCCACTCACTTATGTATAAGATACATTTGAAATTGACTACGGTGATTTTCGACTTATCAACGTTATAACCCGTTTCACGGTTACGATTCAATCGACTCGCAACGCGACAAACGTGGTGGAGTTTTACCAGCTTTCCTATTTTTTGAGTTTTTATTCGCTATTAGTACTTCATAGAAAACTTATAAAATGTGCTATATGCAAATATTGTATGTATGTATACTTCTATCTTCCTGATGCTAAGATATGACACTTTGTCTTAAAATTGATTTAATGAGCTAACTCGCACACATACTTGACTCAGTATTTATTTCATGACGTATAAAATATGGTAGCGGATGCCAAAACAGAGTCTAATAGGAACGACTATTTCACATATTACTAATATACTATAAGATAATACTTCCCTACATGAGTTTTATAGTGTCGGCTCACATTTGAGTTGAACTATAATGACGGTAATCGATTTGAACCTTACTTGCTTGGTTACAAGCTAACGTGCTAGAAATCAAAGCTGTTTTAATCAAAAAACCTCATCAGAACATTCAAAGGCGAAGCCAGCGAGCACACCCACTCTCGTACTACGAATTTTTTTATATACTGTCTATAGTGCCAAAGCTCACAACTTTGTAGAATAAAACTCCACTCATACAGGACATTGAAACCAAATACGTAAGTCTATAATATATAAAATTTATTGTAACCATAACTCTACACGTGTTAAATGATGAGAAGACTTAGATATCACAATGGTTAGTGCTCACACTTTCACCGGACATGTTACAAGCAGACAATAATAGGTAGCACCTTATAGGGTCCTCCTCCTCTCTTCAGAAACACAACAAGTAAGTGTAATTAATTAATCTAAATCTTAATGCATTAATAATTAATTCTCTCGTCATTGATTGAACATCTAGTTACTCGTTTTTCACGTAAGTAGACAAAAAAGAAGTCTGCTGTATTTTTATGTGTTTCTTTCAATAACGTCACCGGTACTGATCAATTATTTTGTACCTATGGGGCCCTTTGGATTACTTTTAGCTATAATTAGGCACACTGTTTGGCGCTGTTGTCGAAATCAACTTCGGTAACTTTTAAAAGAGTCGCATTCCTTCGCCAAGGAACATAAGGGGTACAATTTACTTAAGCATTTGAAAAAGAGTTCTGAGGAAACATCAACTTCCAAATTTTAAAATGATATGAAAGCTTATCATATGTGTCAACAGGGTCTACTAGAGAATATATGACCACACTTTTGTGAAAGTTCAAGACCGATGAAGTTTCTTCTGCAACTTTCCGCGCCCGGTTGCAAATTAAATTATATATTTCCGTAAGAAACCGTCCAGTTTTAAAATGACTTCAATTACGTTTTGTACAAGTTCCTGTTTTAATAAATCAGATTTGACGTTAGTGTCAATAATGATTGGTTCCTGAAGTGAGGAGGCGGTGACCCTGTCGCTATCACAATAGTTAACGCACCACGCCACACCGACTAATATCCACAAATATACAACACATTTCAGGACACGCCACTTGTTCGATACAATACACGACACGAGCGGAGCGGTGAGCGGGGCGGCTTCTATTACTTATCATTAATAACAATGTTCAGCCGTTGACAATAAACATTTACCACTGGCAATGGACACCAATGGCTTATACAGTTTAAAGCTGTCTCTTTCATTTGTATTATAGCATTATTGGCTGTCTCATTAGTCCTGTCATCTGTCAGGTCTTAGATTTGAGTCTCTGGTTGCCAAGAATCCTGTGCTTTCTTACACTGTGGAGACCTATAATTGTAAAGAATTTCATCATTATATTTACCAAAATATAATGGATAATCTAAAAATCGGATAATGTATGAAGAGATATGTCGTAATAACTTTCTTTTGATTCTTTCAATACTTATTTAATATTGTTATTTTTTTATTAAATGTCTTGTGTGAGTGCTATAAGTTTTTTTTGTTAATTCAAATATTATTGCCATTTTAGGAATATTTTTATTATTTATAACAAGTACAGTAAATAATATCGTGAACCAAGAATTTACACTAAAATTATTTTAAAAATGAATATTATTTTTAATACATTTTAAACATAAAGCCCAATAACTAAACCAATAAGCAATCATGTATGATACATGAACAATTAATCCTAAAACCGCTCCGCTCCACGCTCCTCTCGGTATACAACAACGACAACGGATACAAAAACAATATTCGCAAAGTGTTCGCAGTAACATAACTAACGATATGAATTCACAATATGTTTAGGGCACTTGACATGTACATTCTGTCACAATAAGCGTCCACAACGCTCAGAATACTGGCTCGGAAAACCAACGCACAACATTTTAATACATGAAACATTCAATCTATAACAGAATATTCATTGCTTTAGAATATAACTAGTAGTTACTGGCTACGAACAAAATATATACAAAAACTAATTGAAAACAACAGTACCTCTGCTCCGCAAGTAGGTATTCAATAGACATGCTATTGAAAGATGAGGAAAGCCTATCCTGCTTAGAAAATACAGATTTAGTTGAACATGCGTAAAACAACTTTTTCTTTCAAATGTTGAGTAAAGAGTGAACTTCGGTAACACAGTTATCGGTGTGATGCCAATAGTCTTAATGAAGAGTATATCTACTTCTCCGCCACACGTCAGCACGCAAAATACGAAACGAAGCCTAAGCGTGGCACTGACTACAACTACTAACAGATTTAACTGCCTTTAAAACTGTTTGGCGTCGTCCAACAGTTTAAGAAAGTTAAAAACTGGCACGCTTGGTTTCTTCTAACTAGATAATTGCTTTGTGATTACATCCTTAACACAAGGATGGCGGGCAATGCACCATTCATATGTTTGGTGTCCATCGTCGATAACTAAATCTTATATAGATTTATAGCCATTCTAAGAGAAAGAAGTCGGTTAAAATATATAAAAGAAGAGAATATTTGTGTTTTTATACGTTTGTTTGTTTAAAAAAAGATATAAACGATTACAATAATATTTCAAAATGACTGCGAAATTATAAATACACAAAATATATCGTCATTGCTTTCTAATATAATAGCTTTTCTGTATATATTTTGGTCGTAGACTGGTCGGTCCGCTACCATAGGGATGTCGAACCCACCTTTAGTAAACTATCGATACCTTGAACTAGAACAGAAATAAATACAAATATATTACATACAATATGTATAAGCCCCATATACATGTATAATTCAACTTGTGATACGGCGGAATATATTTCATGTCGCGATTCTCGGACAGATATACACTTCATAGTTTGTAAAATATATGTACATATTTGAATAAAATCAAGCATAAATAAAGTTTACGAGAAATCAATATTAACAAATGGTTCGTTAAAAATTACTAGTCATAGGTTTCATATTAAAATTAATGGTCGGTTCTAATAAGTTTCAGGGAAATGTACCGCTGTGAATACGAGTCGTTGGCCAAATCATAATAGGCTTTGTTCCAGTGGTACAGGTATAGCATTATAGCAATACGACTTAACAAAGAGCCGTGATACGTACGAGAGAGAAAGGCACAGGAAGACTCAGTGTCAACCATCCGATGTTTACACAATTCTAAAGCGTAGCATTGTCCAAATATATTTTTGACTATTTGTATTTTAAAAAAATGAACAAAGCGATTAATCTTATAATCAGGCCTTTGTTAGATTGTGTAATTATAAAATGGCGTCTAATGCTAGCACTAGTACTAACCCACTTTTTTGAATCACAGTGTAACAGCGGAAATGTTCACTATTTCCCTAAATAAGTACAAAACATGCTTATTTAGACGGTAAAATAGAATCGACTTTAAATATAAACAACTCATTATGTGAAAAGTATTAATTATCAATATGATTTATTATATTTTACACGACAAATACATGAAAATATCTATGTACTATATAAATTATCGATAAAAATAATATCGATTGTCTCATTAATTGATTTCAGATTTCGTTATCGTACCCGCTTTAAATTATCGTGGTAAACCGCACTATTGATCGTCCGGTTCACTTCGCCCGCAAGGGAAGACCTGGCGTGACGATTCCTTAAAAAACAGATGAGACGTTTTTAACATCCGACGCAAACGAGGTGTTATTTATTTACCATGTGCATGTGTAACTCGGAAGAATTTATTTCGATTTCATTTTTTTTTTTCGTTTAAAAGCTTACAAAAGCTCTTAGTGCCTGATACAATCAGGTCAGTCTGCAGACACCCCAACTGCTCCATAACTTACAATTGCTGAAAATTATGCGCATGAATCAGGAAAGTGTCTGATTGTAAAGGAATGAATCGAAGTTTTCAAACATATTTTACAGTTATAATGTAAGGTGTATTTGTGGTTAATTAAAAAAATAAAATGTCAACGTAATAAAACATAAAAATAACAGATATGTACATAAAACACCATAAAACAAGATTTATTTAAAAATAAAATAAATCGCTGCTCATGAAATATATTCCCTCTGGTGGGTCATTGCTTACGAAACTTGAACTTACATAAGGGCACTTTTTGATTATAACCGGTACTGGGATGGGGCGAAACTACGGAACCGTTCAGACGTAGAGCATACGAACGACGAATTTGCCATTTGAAATGACATGTAGATTACTTGGTCATTCAGATAACATATAATCTTTAAACATAGGATGAGCACGGTAATATTTTTTCTCTCATATCTCTTCCTCATATATCCGCACCACACTAATGCGTGGCCGTAGCGTACTATAGCGTGTCAGTCGTCGGCTCGGTGAAGCTGGCTTCCGGCAAACACGCTACAAAGACTTTTATTACAAAACTTAGTTTCGATAACATTACTGTGCACATATTACGTAGAAAACCAGATCACCGCCATTTTACGAGGAGATCCAGAGACGTAGTGGACTGCCAGATTCTGTTTCGACATGTAATACTTGCGAAAGAGTGAAAAGACAAGTTTGTCCTCGGTTGAACATGTATCTTTTTTAGAAAGGAGTATATTGTTAATCTGAGGATATAATATGTACTCGTATATTAAATTTGATACATTTTACCCGTTTCCGTTATTTCAATTATTAAACTATTCAAGTGACACTGTTGATAGTAACAATTCAGTATGTTTAATATACTTTTTATATTTATATGTTAAAGATGAAGCCGTTTAAAACAACTCAGTGAAATAGTTTTGCTAAATATCCGTTTTTTTTATATTTGAAGTTTTAAACTGCCATGTGATGACGTCATATAGTAGGTAGAAAAGTGTAATCGCTGTCAGGCACAAATAGCATTACTTTAATTATACGACCAATGAGGTATTGAGAAATTGATTTTTTTTTCTGTACCTAGTGAGACTATTCAGTCTATTTAATGATGTCATCAACTGAAAAATATAAAAAATTATAAATAAAAACTGTTGCATATTTATTGAAACTATTATTATTAAAAACGCCGAAAATAACGGAATTATAAAACATATTCATTGACTTTTAGTAGTCATTCGCATCATTCATATGAATGACTACTAAAAATAATTCACATCGAGTTAATTTATTAATAACATATATTACAAAAATACAAACAAGTCAGTCCTTTTATATATCGTAAAATTTATATAATAAGTTATCCAAATTGAAATACAAAAAACTGTAAATAAAAGATCAGTTATACAGATCTAATGAGATATGCAGAAATAATAAATCGACTTAATTCAATTATAAATCATATGCAATTGCGCACCGACATATCTTTTAAAGACCAAAATATTAAATTTGAATACCGTAACCTTTTAAATTATATTAAAAACGTTTAATACATTGTGTTAAATCATAGGAATAACTAACATATTATTCGCCGTTCGTATGAAATATTGCTTTCCGTTGAAATAAAATTAATATAATAAAAAATTGACTAAAAATATAACACACTGACGACAAAAGTCTCACAAAACTATCGAACACTTATTGCACTTATAAAGAACTAGCGACAATTTTGTCGTAGTGTGTGTGGTGTAGCCCGTGCCAGTAATCGGAATCACACGCTGCCTCATAGTCTCCTCTCGCTTTAAAAACGTCAGAATAACAAGCATTAAGAAAAGAAACGATCGCTATGTAAGCCACATTTATATTCAAGCAAAAAAAAAGATAGGCACGCTGTGTGATTGCAAAAATTGTGGAATCCTACGACAATCATGCATTTTTTCGGGTTAAAAAGCAATTTAGGTGTCGATATATAATACTGAATACTTGCAATCCGAGTTTAAAATAAGCGAGAAGAAAATAGAAAGGCACCTGCGATCTAAATCCATTGGCACGGGTTACGCGTAATTTCGCCATATACAAGGGGTAAGAAATTGATTAAACTAGATATATTGTGTGGGGATGTGGAATCATCTCTCGGCGGCGTGCTCGCTGGGCGCGGGGTCGGCGGGGGGGGGCTGCTGGGGGGGCTGCGGCGGCGGGGGCGGGGCGTGTGTCGGTGTGGTGCAGTACCTGCGCGGTGTCGGCGGGGAGGGGCTGCTGGC
>DWBA01001149.1:0-11165 GCA_018236825.1 Apodemia zela
ATACGTATAACCAGTTAAATGCGTTCATCGTTACAGATGAAATTCACATTTATAATTTTGATCAGCACTTTCGTTTTTCTAATTATTTTTGTTAGAATGGTTAGAATGGTTGTATTAAATATGCATCAGTATTTTATTTTTGAATTTTTAACTTTTAACTTACTTAAATTAATACTTACTAATACTACTATTTACTAATACTAATACTTAGCGAGGCACATAAAAATTAAATACTTACCTAATGTCAAAAACAATTTACTAAATACTTCATTGTGCTTTTACACTCCATACTTCATTGGTCGAATACACGAATACGTTTTATGCATTTCTTTTTTCCACGGGAGGCACGTTTAAAAATGTATAGGTAAAAACTTATAATTTTTTATAAAATTATAATAGGCCTTTTTTATTATATCACATCGAAGGATATTGTTTGTTGTAAGATAGCAAACAAGCAGATGGCTGTCCTGATAAAAAGATACCACCATCGCCTATTAACACCAAGGATGTTAATGATGCGTTGTCGGTACGGCGGGACGGTAAAACCACTTAAATAAAATTTACGTTTTTTGAAAGGTTGCCTTTCCTCCAAACCGGAACACGACAGTGACAGCTGTTGCGGCAGGAGTAGATTTAAAGCGGTGGTACGTTGCGAGTCGATGCGGAACGGAACTGTACGACGCAGAAGTTACGGTAGTAAGTAGTGGTAGTGAAATGTTTAGCTAATCGCATGACCATCAATTAAGGTCTGGTGTACGAAGTACTGCGCTAGTAATTGTAACTTTCTATATAAAAATCATGTTGAATTTTGTATTTATATTCGTAATGGTATATTAAATGTAAGAAGCTGGTGATCGTTATTAAAAAGTAGCCGAGTCTGAAACTTAATTTATACCTACAATGTAATCTATGCAGTTCTATACTTCCTTGCCACTTAGCTTAGTACTTAGGTTTCTTAACTACAGATCCTTGTTGTTCCCAGTTGTTATTCCCGGTTGACGCAAATAACAAATGATATTAGGTAGTTGATTTACCCTCCACATTTATAAATGGTATCTCTACCACTCGCCAGTCAACCAACCGTTGAATCGTGAACCCGAGTGTTACATTCGGTTCTCTCTGTCTACTTCGCAATTGAATAAATAAATAAGTATTCCGGGACAAATGACACGAATTGATCTAACCCCAAAGTAAGCAAATTATTTGCTTGTGTTATGGGCGTTAGTCAACTATACTAATACATAGAATAACATATATAAATATTTTTATATATTTAATAAACACCCGCATCTTCGTGTTTTAGTCTGTTGTAAACAAATGGCAACCCTCAGTCGGTCGGCTGTGGGAGAATTCGGGAGAGCTGGCCACTCATCAGTCACCACAGCCACATGCAGGCCGCGGCGCGCCGCGCGTCACACGCCGCCGCCCGGCGGCTCTAGCGCCAGAGACATGTTTTTTGTTTCACTTTTAATCTTCAAATTTGATGAAAGGAGTGTTTTTAAATATATTATATTGCAATAACAATAAATCAATATCTCTGGAGAAACAAAGTCAGCTAATTATTTGCTAGGAATCAAATCCAAACCCCATAGATTGTGTTATGAGTTTGCCAGCCACTGCACTGACAGGGCCGATCGTGTGTCACGTATGTAAGTCACAATTGAGAAATAAATTATTTATCACACACCGTCAATACACTTATTATTCATCGCATACTGTCTTTTACCTACGAGGTGCAACTAGTGCAACCATGTTCAGTCAACAGTACTCGTATTAAGTCATGTAGGGACTAGAGAACTAATATCTATTTTGTTCCACTTGTTTTAATAAAATTGCCTGACCTGGGTTTCGAATCCTAGCCTCACAGCTCTGTACTGGTGCTTGCACCGCTAGACCAATACTGATTTTGAAAATCGTTTAAAAAAAATAGTTTTTAAAAAAGTGCACGGCCATTCAAAGCCTGTGGTGGACAATACCCTTTGGAATCCGCTCTCCTCTCTCCGTAATGAATTACTCGCCAATTGTTTGTCGGTAGCTGGATACACTTTGTGCGATGTCACAGCGCCAAAAATAATCCGCAACCGCAACAAATATACGAGGCTGTTAGGTATCTTGCGAAAACGAAACAATTACGATAATTGCTATTTTGAAAAACACTTGTACTGTTTCACAATTACAATTTATTAATTTTAAAGCCAACCGGTTAATTATAATTGTGAAACAGTACAAGTGTTTTTCAAAATCAATATTATATTTTGTTGAAGCCACAATTAATAAACATTTCTGCCGCCACAATGCCAGTAGGTACTTGTGCTCTTGTGGGTGTTTCCTAAAACACCATTATAATGCTATATTGTTATACAAAACACTCTTGTACAATTATTATAGTTATAAATGCCCTTTTGATGGTTATGTAGGCGAAAGCGGTTATATAATATATAATAAACATTATCGTTCACTGGCGAGCTAGGCACAGTCAACACTATGCACTTCCCAGTTCACCATTATTCACCGGTTTGTCGGTTGGCGAGACGAGTGGTGATCCCCATTAAAACTCCTTAAGACCTCAAGAATACTTTTGGGGAAACCAGACCCGGGGAATGAATCCGGGACCTCATGATCTGAGCCAGATACGCTAATCTTTAGAACACGAGGCATTAGATAATAGACTTAAACTTTATCGTGTACAAGAGTGTTTTGTATCATAAATATTGCGTCAGTCATTGCCGCGTTATGTTTTGGCTTTGAAGGCGGGACAGCCGGTAGCCTTGTGCATATGACTTCATACTCCTGCCACGCGGATAACATCTTGGTATAACGTAATAGGCGATGGTAGTCTCTTATCGTCACAGTATCCGATGGCTTGTTTACTGAACCATAGTTTACAAAACAGCTACAAAGTAAACAGTAAAGACACGCAGACGATGATGATGATGGCTGGATGTTTGTTGCAGGGCTGGACGTGTCATGGGGTGCGCATGCAGTGCGCAGGCGCCGCGGCGCTGACGGGGATGTGCGTCTCCGGAGCCCTGCTGCTGGTCGCCCTGCTGCCCGCGCTCGCCGGTACGTACCTACACCACATTTGGACCAATTAGTGCGACAATCAGCAAACAAGAACGTGGTTTCCCTGGTCTGGGCCGTCACCCATTACCTATTATACAGAGTGCCGACAACGGTATCCATTTAAATGATACAACATCTTGGAAATAATAATTGTAGGGTATACACATAAAAATTAACCCCAGAAACTCAATAGTTTAGAGTTGACACAAGATAATTTTTTCGGTTTAATAATTTTTACTCAGGCTGTATATTCTGTTAACTAAGCGTTTTCATTTCGTTGTATTTTACTCAAAAATCTAGTATTACGGTTTATAAATAGTATCGTAAATGATATTCATTAACAATCTAGTTCTATGACAGCTTATCGATAGTATTGTAATGATAAAAGTATCATCAATGTTAGTAAGCAAATATTGCAAAGGATGTTTCAAATTTTATGTGATATAATTTATTAATTAGTTTCTTTGATTTATTTTATTTTAAGTAAAACCAATTATTTTATTGTTACAAAGTATTTATATGGACTAGTGAAAGCCGTGTGTAAAATTAAACTGATAGTGTCAGCGGCACCTTGTATATCCTAGAGAATACTCTGTATAAACAGTAAATATCTTGCCTTTAGAAATATCTATTTCACACCAGGAGATATCACGCCATTGAACATATCAGTGGAAATGTTTTGTCCGTCGTAACAGAAACAAAATGTAAGGATGGCTGACGCGAGAGATGCCGAACGTCCACACAACACCTACATACATCTCTGCGATTTGTTTACTGTCATCGCAAATCGAATGCTGGCAAAAAACTGACCGCGCTGTTGGGAAATAAGATTGTTGGAAATGTGTGTGAGTGGCGTTACAACCTCGCCACACAGGTGTCATCGAACTAATTACAATTTTGGTATTTATAGGCATAGGTTATTTATTTAAGACTGTTCGGGAGAACCACCTTTTTATTAATGATATATTAAAAGTCCCCGAAAGTCGTCGGACATAAAGATTTTTTTATATCATAAGATAGCAAGCAAGCAGATGGGTGATAGAAAGAGCAAACCATCACCTATAGACACCAAGATGTTAATGGTGCGTTGCTATCTTGTGGCGAGGTCATAAGTTTAAGAGAATATAATATAATCTCTCTGTAAATTTTGTAGCATAATTTTCAGCTCGTACTGACTTTCTCCACTTAACTACGCCTCTGAAATCACGTTTGAGTGTGATGTAGCGTGATTCACGACATGTTCGGAGGGCAGTAGCGGGAGCGAGGGGAACATCCGCCGCCGGAATTCCCATTAAAGCTTTACGATCGCGAGGACGCCGCACATGGCCGCCTTCTGAGAAATCAAAAGTGTGCTGAGATCTGCTGGGAATGTTTGTTTCCTATTAGGGACAGTTTACGTCATGTCCTACTTCTGTGTGTAAAAAAGAGACTTTTTTATTGTATAAGATACCAAACCAGCATATGGCTCTCTTGATAGAGACAACTATCGCCTATAGACACCAAAGGTGTTAATGATGCGTTGCTATCCGTGTAGTGGGATGGTAATGCTACTTGTATAAGTTTACCGGCTACCTTGATTTCCAAACCGGACCGCAGTGATGAGCACCGGAGTAGTATCAGAACCAGACCAGATGTTGCTGAACTCTACCATCTAGTAATCACGATGGTAGACACACGTATAGCCAACCTTTCGTCTTATAGAAACTGCCTGGCAGAATGGCAGATGGTCTATTTTTCAAAAGGGGCTCGGACAGTCTCGGGGGCTGACTGTTGGATTACTGGACTCATTCAGCAAGTTTGCACATGAACATGCATTTTCCCGTTGGTGTAACTAACAGAGGTCTTTTTCTAAAATGTCACCTACTACGTATAAATTTACGGTCAACAGCTGGTACATGCCTATTATAATATCGTATTTACGAGTTACCAAAGTCCTATGAACACAACACAACAAGAACAGTCGTACAACAAAGTTAACGACACAAAAGATATTTTTAATAAGTCTCATGTGTTAGATTCATAATTTGATTGGTATATTTATTTATTTGGTACCGCAATAATTTCCTGAACAATCATGATCTCTGGGTTGACACAATAAAGTTAAGCTTTTCTAGCTGACCACCAAAGTCATGTCTAAAAAATAGCCTTTTCTGTTCACATGCATTTTTGAACGAATTTTTTTCGACGTAATGACTGGGCTAGCGGCTCAACCACTATTAACTAGACAAACAAATGCCACCGCAACGCATTACAATCGAGCGATCCCATCGCGGCGGAGTGTTTGCGGCGGATCACACGTGCCGTATGAAGGGGCATTCATTGTTGATAGAACTAATATTGATACAAAGATCCCCAGCCCACATTACGAGTGATATGCTGATCGTTTCAGAGAATCACATACCAAATGCCGAGGTCGAAAATACACAAAACAGTAATGCGATTATTTATGTGTCATTATTTTGTGGATATTGATACATACCTACTGTATACTAACAAAATGCATATTGCAGTGATAGTGCAATAGTGTCGTGACTCAAAATATGACTTATTTCAGAAGCAACAAAAAACTGATTATTCAATTCCTGTTTAAGATTATAGACAAATAATTACAATATATGGCATTTTTTTTAAATTTAAAATAAAAACAATTATTTAATATTTAGGTATTAAAGATTTTACAGTTAATAATATATTTACAAATTTAAAGTTATGATTCTAGTATCCTGAACATAATTTTCAGAAAGATGTATTATTTTAGATGTCTAGTTATTGTTAAAATATGTTATTATAATTTTAAAGTGACCTTTTCTCATTCTTCGTAATGGCCTATGCCGTTTCTCAACGGCGTAAAGTAAACTTTTAGAGTTATAACATCGTTCTTATTAAGTTTTGTTACTTAGTAACCTCCTTCACGATAATTTTCTCAATTTGGCTAAAAATTGACAAATAAAAAGCCTGGGATTAATTATTGCTCCTCATACCAATCTCTTATATATATATATGTATTTTGTAATATGAAATAATTGTTACAATATTGTAATTAATTATGAAAAAATGAAAAAAGACAAGCCCGCTGAGTTTCTTCCGCCGGATCTTCTCAGTGTGTGGCCGCGTTTCGATCCGCTAGTAGTTTTTAAAAACAATGTCGACTCGTCAAAAGTGCCTGTAAAGGATTATTTGAATAAAGAAATTTTAAGTTTTTTTTTTTGAATAAAACTTGTACTACAAGATGAGATTAAATATTATTTTAATCTGATTTTAGGGTTCCGTACCCAAAGGGTAAAACGGGACCCTATTACTAAGACTCCGCTGTTCGTCCGTCTGTATGTCTGTTCCAGGCTGTATCTTATGAACCGTGATAGTTAGACAGTTGAAATGTTCACAAATGATGTATTTCTGTTGCTGCTATAACAACAGTTTAAAATAAAAGTTTAAGGGGATAACAAGCGTGATATTTTTGCTCATTTTTATAGATAATGGTACGGAACCCTTCGTACGCGAGTCCGACTCGCACTTGGTCGTTTTTTTTATAATGCTGTAGCAATTGATCTGTTACTTAATCTACTACTGTGTACTTATTATAATACTAGCTGCAGCGTGCAGCCCGCTGCATTATAAAAGTTTTTGGTGATTCCCGCGGGAACGATTCATTTTCTCGGGATAAAAAGTATTTCATCTGAATCCGTTTAGTGGTTTTGGCGTGATTGAGCAACAAATATCTATCCAAACATCCAATCTTCCGTATTTATAATATTAATATAGATTATGCCGTGACGTGGTCGATTCAGAATAACCACACGAACTTAATGCACTGTTTACGTTAATGGATTGGATTACTTTAGAGAGTGAAGTTATAGAGCCCCTTGTTCTTTCACAGCTTTAGGACTCAAAAGCTGCGTTGAATACCGTTCAAAATATAAACATTGAACATCACGTTCAAAAGTTAGGTACAGTTTTTCAGCAATTAGATTATTCATAGCAAAATTAAATATTCCTTTATCACAATAAATTAGCATTAAAGGATCCAATCAGGTCGACGGCAACCGGCACGTGCCTTGTTGTGATACGAGTATATTGTCCGTGGTGCAAATATTGATACTAGAACTCTGGGGGACTTTATTACAGCGTGACCCACGTGAGAGCCCTTCAACACTGAGAGAATTGTATACTGGACTTGTTTTATAATGCCTACGAATTTATTTACTTCAAAATTGTGTAAATGAAACAAAATCGTGTATAACGTAATACAATCATGACGAGCTTACTTAAAAACAAACAAAAAACCTGATACATTTACGGGACGAAATAATTTGGAATCTGTCCCTGAACCTGTAATAGAAGCGTATCGATTTAAATTTATTAACATCATACGCAGATGGATGCACTTTCTTAGTAGTTCGTAATCAGCTTTTAATAAAGCAATTTGAGCACGCCTAACTCTCATTCTATCGCATCGACTACGCGTCGTAGCAGCACACGATAATGGACGAGAGAGGGCAATTTCTGCTGTGTAAGATTTTTTTTATTTTTGTCGGATAAAATATTTTTCGAATCTCTTATTAAATTATCGTGTAAATATTACAACAATGTATCCATCAAAGAAGAAAAACTTATAAATTCGGCAAATTTTGATCATGCTCATCTGAAAAAAGCAGTGCTTTCGAAAAAGTCGTAGACAGAGAGTTTGTTAGACTCGCCAAAAGGAAGCCACTCGCGAGCTTTCCATTTGTCATATTTTGAAACTTAGTGTGATGGGATGTAGCAGACTATAAGTGTAACAAGTTTTAAGATCTATTTAATGGGGTACGATTTACGAGTGTTCGGAATGCGATTAATTAGTCAATAATGTGGTGCTGATTTCTGCTTCAGTATGATGCGCACGCACCCGATGTGAATGTCCCGTAGTTGGAGGTTTAATTAGACCAATCTTAAATGTATACACAATATGCTTTGTAAACACGTTACATAAAATAAAACAATCAGTGTCCATTGTTATTTTTGTATTCCTGGATGTCGACCGCTGGCCGCTGGGCGATCACGACTTCTAAATACGTATCAAAAATGTTTAAATGTTGACTGTCCTTCACACATTTTGACAGTTTAGCTAAATACTATGAAGCAATAGAAGCGACAAATCAATTCGTTGTGGTGAGTTGTGCTAACATTCAAGCCCCATTGGAGAGCGGAACTGGCTCCAAGTGCTCGAAATAGCCGTCACGTGGCCGCCGCCAACCACTCCGTTCTCCACGGTCCACACATAACATTCATTACCTGGATGACCGGTATCTTTTTTGTAGAACGACGTTTTCTAAAAGTGAAACCTAGCTTAATAGATTTATCGCCCCTGAAACTCGCTGCATAATAAATTTTTGTAGTTGGAGCCGTATTAAGGTATTAGATTAGAATAAGTATCAAACAACATCCAAGTTGATTCTATTTATGACATATTTCGTTTATATTATCTTGTAAGCGCTCGAGACCCCTTGAGACAAATAGACTTTTAGCTTTTTGCCAGACGAAACAAAGCTCGTAAAAGAACGTAAAAGAACGAAACGAAGCCGTAAACGATATCGTCGACATGTGCTGCTACGTGATAGAGATCAGCGACCACTCAGGCGGGTATTGTACCTCCATCCTGCCTCCATCGCTGCTTAGTAAGTGAAGAATATAAAGTCGTACACAACTATAGGAGTATATTATGCATGGCTTTATATCCCAGGCCCGCTGAGAGAAGCACATCATTGAGGCGGTTTGGTCTGTAGCCGGCGGTAATGTCTTACTGTTACTTTTTGTCTGCTTGTTATCTACCGTACACTACTTATACAGAGAAATGTAAACAATATAGACAGATCAGTAATTGTTTTTGTCTACCGCCAATTACAAGTCACTGTTATTATAATGAATTTGACACTTCATGAAGATATAACTGTACTTGTATCTACTATCGCAATTACAACAGAGCAATTATTAGTGATTATTGATTAAGCACATAGTAAATGATATGGATGTCTTCTCAGGGCCACGTTGGTTTGTCTACTTTGATACGTGGAAAAAAACCGTTGGTCTCGCGCGCAACATATCACACGTCGAGTGTGCCTGGATTGCAAATTGGCATGGTGTTTGTGGGTGCATTAAATGTTTGAAATCGGCGAGTTTGTATTTAGAGCTACGGATAAAAAGGAAACAGATACATAAAAGATATATAAAAAAATTATACCCTTGAGTTTAGACTGTTCTAAGGTGTACCTACATAAAGAACGTTTTGTCCTCCTTTGAAGAATAGACAAACTGCCGTATTGTCAGGTCGTGAAAAGGACCGATTGGCTATACATATTACTACAATCGTTACTAGGTGGCAGAGTTCTACAACTTCTCGGCCGGTTATTTGGTACCACCACGTTTCCTATTCCTGCCGCAATAATCAATGCTTGTCATTGTCATATTTCAGTTTGGAGGGTCAGGTAGCCGATAGACTTATGCATTGCCATTCCGCCACACGGATAGCAACGCACAATTAATATCTTTGGTGTCTATAGACGATGGTTTCTCCTTCCATTAGGAGGGCCATCTACTGGTTTGCTTATGATATAAGAAAAACTTACTTTTATAGATTAGGAGAAATTGAAATTTTAAAGTGTGACAATAAGGTTTGAAGGCAAAATTACGGACTTCACACCCCCTGCGAACGATATTCTCTAAAGAAAAACTGTGATTACAATCTGCCCTTAATCTATACGATACTGGGTGCCTACTACGCACTGAGTGCCTTACAAATTTAACAATCGGTTTAATATTTCATCAATTGATAATTAATTCAGTTAATTTGTTCGTATTATAGCAATGTAATGTGAAAATAAAGGGTTTGTTTTAATACAGACGTCTACGCTCATCACTTAAATCCTTAAGTCTTTGGTTTTATAGCTAGGGTCACTAACTACTCGAACGTCGAGGTTTAACAAAACTAAGCGGTGGCCTGTGACGCTACTGTTTATTTTTGGCTTATATGTCAATCGGGTCTGATTTTGGAGCGATGCAGTCACCGGGGATGACATCACTCGGGCACATCACTCAGCCGGGACGGGCCCACATTCCGCCCTGACACTTCAATTTGCTGATCCTGTACACCACTTGTTTTATCACTCCGCGCGTGCTTCAAATTGCCGACCACACTCAAGAGTGACGCAACCGAGTGCCGTACATCATGTTTCAGGCAGACTTGACTTGCTTCTTTCACATTCATAACTCTCTTACAAAAACCGACATGTTCCGGAGATTTTTCAGCTGCCCTCTAACAGCACTTAATTTATTCAATTTTGATACTTCGGTCTAGTCTCCCCTGGTTCTATGTCTATTTGCATACCTACGCATTTTATATAGGTACATATATTGTGTAAATCGTTCTTGTCTATATGGCGGAACTAATGGACAACATTGATATCACAAAAAAACAAGTCGGCAGAATTATGTGGTGCCACTTACAAGTCCGACTAGTTCCTTTCTCCACTGATTCAGCGGTTTGTCTTTAACTAGCACAGTATACGCTTCATCAACAAATCTTGGCTCAGAGTCTTAGTTCTCGCAATCACATTTCAAATAACGTCTCTAAATTGCTTTGATCTTTTGATGTCTTGATGGTCTTCAATATTTTCAGCTGCAAATAATGTTTCAAAAAGAAAACTCATTTAATTTATGCTTTTATATTTTATTGAAGAACAAACGAATCAAACATAAACTAAAATAATGTGAATTAGATTGCTAAAAAAGACGACAATACTAATTGTGACGTTCTAAAATTTTTCAAATATTGTTAAAAATAATCCGAATCAAGATGAACTTACAAATCTTAAATACCCGACATCGGTTTAGCTTCAACAGTTGAATCTGCCGGCGCTAGCCGTGTCCGCTAGCCAGCCGTTCCTGGGTCCTCGTATACACTGGTCACAAAATCCACTAACAATATGACCCGGACCAACACGAGGTATGTGTTGGTTCGGGCTCCTTTGAAGAATAGACCATCTGCCGTTTTGCCAGGCATTTCGTAAGAGGGGAATGATTGGCTATGCGAGTCACTACCATCGTGGCTACTGGGAGGTAGAGTTCTG
>DWBA01001150.1:0-11165 GCA_018236825.1 Apodemia zela
TTTGCTGCGTGAGCGCATTAGTTGCGTAATGTCGTACTATCGAGTAGGTATCACATTTTATTCGGCTTGATTGGTTTATAATTAACTTCATTATTTGTTTCAAAAAATTTATTTCTTTTTTACATATTAAGTTGTAATTCATAATTACTAAGATTTTATTGCTATATGTATGTATATAAGTAAACTATATAATATAATTGCAAGATTAGAAGAGCGGAGTCCTCTGGAACAGGCATATTGTTGCCTAAAAGTGGACTCCAGTTTATGTTATTTAGAATTATGGATGATGAAAATAAATAAATTTATTATTATATTATTATTATTATACATAAAAATACATATATAAATACTGTGACATACATCATAAACATCCAAACCCAGAAATACAACCAACTATGCTCATCAAACAAATGTTTGTCCCTGTCGGGAATCGAACTCGAGCCCCATCAATTCGTAGTTAGGTCAGTGTGTGTCTAAAGGTTGTCTCATTACATCGGCTTGTTTGTTATAATAATAATACACAAATTCACCTAACCCAAAAGTAAGCATATTTGCTCGTGATATGGGTCTACTGAAATTATTAAATAAACAACCAAACCCAAAAATACAAACATCTTAATGCTCATAACTCAATACCTGTCTGTCGGGAATCGAACCCGAGCCCCTTCGATTGCGTAGTCAGGGTCTTTAACCACCCGACTAACAGGGCTATTACTATCTTAAGAAATAATAATAAAAAATATTAATATGAACGGCAATGTATCACATTGCAAGTTCTCACCACGTGGAGAGCAAACCACACGCCACGCTCGATCAATTAGAGCTTTTGTAGTGACGTGGCCAATAATACCGTGGGAAACCGCAATCGACTAAGATACAGTACATTTATAACACAAATGTGAATATTAAACGCCGTGGAGACGGTCGAGCGGTTGGAATTAAACCTTTATGTTGAGATTCACTTCTAACATTTTTTTTCATATGATAAGACAGCAAACAAACAGATCGATGGTCTCAATTATGAATTAACAATGCAAGAATATACATTTTTACCAATATTCACTATTTTACATAAAATATTACCTACACTATCAATTAATTATACATTTTGGCTATGTCAGTACTTAGTAAAGAAAAAATTAAATAATCATCATAATTGGAACTTTCACAGTCTTGTAACTTTTTTTTAATTGTCAAAACAAACTTTGAACTGCTCTACTGAGCAGTAGTATTTTTGCAGAACCGACATTGTTAATAGGGACCATCGAGAGGGCTCTCCTGATGGAAAGAGATAACAATTTCTTTCAGACAGCAATGTAATATTACGCTGCTACCCGAGTAGCGGGAATGGAATACCACATGCATAAGTTCATCGGCTGCCTTACACTCCAAACTGTAACACGGCAGCGACAAGCACCGACGCTATTGCGCCAGGAATAGGTAAGACGGTGGTATCAAACCCGGGTGAGACTTTGCAGAACTGTACCATCTAGTTAATAGTCACAATGTTAATGACACTTATCCCGCCTTTCTTCCCTTTTACGAGATGCCTACCAGATGCCTATCACGGATAAACATTGAGGTCAGGGATAATACGCTGTTAAACTCCCTACCTAATATTATGAACCCATTACTCTTTTCTGCTAGGCCAAAGGTTGGGTGGTAGAGAATGCACATAGCGTTAAGTCCTACTTTTGTAAATGTTCTGTACTAGGTGTACAACAAAGAATTAAATAAATAAATGTGAAAGTAACTCTGCCTGTCTGTTTCTACTTCATGCGAAAACCGATTTGGATAAAATTTTGTAAAAAGATAGTTTGCGACCCGAGAAAGGATATAGGATAGTTTTTATCCCAGAAATACCACGGGAACGGGAACTATGCGGGTAAATCTCAGACTATTAATCTTAAATCTAAAACCAAAGTGTTTACCTAAAAAAATACTTCTAACACGTGGACGAAGTCGCAGGTAAAAACTACTACTTAAGACGTAAAATGTCAAAGAGGTAAAAAAATGATGCAACCCATAGCAATAGCATATAGTGTTGTCGATTTCGTGTCAAAGACAAGAAGTCGATACTGATGACTGATGAGTGATGAAACAGAAGTGACAGAAAAACTATATGTTTGATTAAGCAAACATACTCTCTGAATCATTATATTAATAATATGTGTATGTTCGAGTGTCTACAAAGCACTTTAGACTAAAATAGTCAAGCATCTCTATAATTAAACCATTAAACGTATGTTTATCGATTTAGTACGGACTGCGCTATTATGTACGCCTGTTTATGTTTAAAAGCAATAATTTTCTTGTTTCATGGGACTGTATACGGGTATATGTCTGTATTAAGAAGTTTTTCTAACGACCAGTATAAATAAAAGGTACAGGGAAAAAGTAGGCTGGTGTAGCAAATAACTCCCACAAGGACACTGTTAGTGGAAGATTCTATCTCCAGTTTATTATGTTTCTTTTGTGATCATTAATCTTTCTCGTACGAACGCTTGTCGGAATGTGAATGTGGGGGAATCTATTTCATTTTATGAGTCGCGCGAGTGGAGGGAACCCATTCAGCCGCACGACACTTCTAATCGACTTTTTGATTGCGCGTACCGTGTACTTTAGTGAAGAGCTTGATAAGAAATGCGCTATTATTAAAATCCGAAAATTCGATACAGCAATTTTTCGCACATCGATTTTTGTGAATAGTTAATTTAGATTCTCATAGATGGTTTTTTATTCACGCCTTTTTATGATTTCTTACTAAAAGGTTTTAGATGGGAGATACTTAAATATTTCTTTGTTAGCTTGAACTAAACTAATTTTAAGAAATCACTTTTTATGTGTATTTTTATAACTTTTAAAGTTGATATCTCGACTTTAATTTTTTTAATGGTAATGAAACTTTGTTTGCCTGGTCACCTTAATGATCTAGCGTTAACAGCTTCCTTCGGTAGAGACGCATAAGTCTTTGGTTTGCATTCCGGGTAGGCAGGTCGTTCTAAAGAAGTTTTTCAGTTTTATTTTATTTTCAAAAGCATGTCTTAAACAGCCTACGATCGCCAGTCATGAATTTAAAAAATACATTAATAAAGACTTATTATCTCTCTATACGAGGTTTTGATTTAAAAATGTGCATTTTAAAACACCGTAAAGAACGTACCTATATATATCCGCATCTACTTACACCTATTATTTGTAATTATTACACTTATTTACTAACGTGATTTGAATATTAAGAAAAATCTCATTACTATTAACTACTCTTACTATTTACTCTTTGGGTATGACCGTATGGCCAATCTAAAGCAATTAAAAAAATAATTTTTGACATGTCCTTATATAAGTAGTGACCGCTGATCTTGGCAACCCCGATGCAATGGTTGTCACTGTGGAGTTTTCTATCCTGTACATTTGTGCTATTGAAAATCTATTTGAGCATATAAGCATGTGCATTAACTCTGTCGCATCGACTACATCGAAGCAATACGTGATAACGAACGAGGCAGAATGTGCGCGGGCTTACGCGCACGATCAACATCATTTGTTAATATTTAATGAGTACGTAAATACGTAATCGATTTGCGATTTATTAAGTTCATCGGATTAGCTCTACCCGGGGAAGCCCCCGATTTGTGTATAGTAATGTTACCATAGATTTAAGTTGGTTTCATTGATTGTGTAAAATTTTAATTAATTTTAATATTTATATAGTCTCCAAGTGCCGGGTACGTGGGCGGAGCCAGTGGTTGCGTGGCTGCTGGGGCTGGTGGGCCGATGATAGACAAGGACAATGGTGGATGCGCGGGCGCTGATGACGCCTCCAGTGGCTACGGCAGCCCGCCAGACCCTGACGTGTGCGATGCCGCACGATGACTGACGATGCCGCGCCGATTGATCGCATCGGTTAGTAACTACCTTAATTTTATTTTCAAGCGTCTTTTCAAAAAGGAGGAGGTTTTCAATTCGGCTGTATCTTTAATACTTTCAACATTGTACATCGTTGGCACTTGGTAAAACTCCATTTTGGTAAACATATATTTATATAATCTAAAAATTATTTGTGCAACTACAAGTGTTTTATGATTATGTATCTTTTATGTTTGTTATCTCAGACCTCTATCTTATTATAATGCATGCAAGAAAAAACTAACCATCGACTATAGACACCAAAGATGTTAATGGTGCGTTGCTAACTTTGTGGCAGGGTCTTAATGCCATTAAGTTTACCGGCTACCTTACCCTCCAAACCAGAACACGACAGTGACAAGCAATGACGCTATTGCGGCAGAAATTGGCAAGGCGGTCGTGCCAGAGCCGGGCGAGTAGCCACTATGGTAGTGACTCGCATAGCCAATCATTCGCCTCTTACGAAATGCCTGGCAGAACGGCAGATGGTCTATTCTTCAAGAGCCCGGACGAATACGGGGGTATACACACAGTTTTGAGGTTTAGGTACAGCCAAGCCTTTACAAAACACTCCTTATATACTTGCGCTGATTTAGGTTTGAAAATTAGTCGGTTAACAAGCCCTGTGTGTAATTAAAGTTTATTCAGAGTTACCCTCGAAACTTGAAATCTCAGTAGAAGTTCAAAGTCTTGTGGTGTTAACATCCACGTGCCTTGAAAGAACACGGAAAGTTGTCGGTCCCTATTTTCGCAAGAAACGAGCAATAGTTGCTATCCGGTTGGTAGGATGCGGCAATGGGGATGGGACCACTTGAATACCTGAGAAATATTTAAATTGTGGTTAACCGGAATGTCTTTTGACTTTCAATTCATTATGCAAAGGCGTGATAATCCTATTTATTGTTTTAATCTTAGGAAATTCCAATCAGTGCACCTACGATTAGCCGAAGATCGTTCCCACAATGTGATAGGTGGCAAGCCTATCGCCAACCGGGCACTTAATCAATTCCGGGCAACGGTCTGATAAACATATTATCAGAAAACTGAAAATAAAAAATTTTTTGCCTGACCCGAGAATTTATTTTATCCGATACTTCTGAATTTTATAGAGCACTAAATTGATTTGAGACTAATACTCTCCACGACAACCTAAGTCGCTTCTGCACTTTGCAATATTTTATTCTTTTCTTATTTTTCTTGACAATTTCAGTGTAATCTCAAAAGTTAAATAGTTCCGACAGTCGGTCAACTATGCGGGTGCCTCGAGCAATTGTATGGCGACGCCACCCTTTCACGTTTCCCGCTTATCGCAGCGCCAAAAGGCGTCTTATCTTAAGCAGCCTTAAAGAAATGCTAATAAAAGTATAATTAGACGCTGCTACCTTCACGCTTGGGACGTTTATTTCCTCTGAAAAATATACAATTTATACAGTTACATACTAGCTAATTTCCTCTCACTTCACTGGGCGTAAATTTATTTATGATAAAAAAATAAGGCCTATCATTCGTGCAAACACTTGTTCTCAATGTATACGGATTTTCAGCAAAATCAGTAAGGCGGTGGTACCAGACTCGGCGAGACAATGCAGAACTGTACCACCTAGTAGCCACAATGATAGTGACTCGCGTAGTCAATCGTTCGTCTCTTACGAACTGCCTGGCAGAACGGCAGATGGTCTATTCTTGAAAGATATCCCCCAACAAAATGGGGGTTTTACTGAGACGTACAGGCATACAGACAAAATTATAATCCTTCATTTGCGCAGGCACACTTTCTCATTGTATACCAATTTTTATTAAGATAAGTGAAGCCGTTCTTGAGTTATAACGGTCCAAAAAGAGAGGCACACAAAAGTTTTCAAAATGGTGAAATTAATGGTTGTGAGCATTGATATAAAATATATCAATATTTGTGATTCATAAAACGAATGTATGTTGATTTTTATGTTATATGTTGTAATGATATTATGTTGACAAAAAAATGAATGTACAGACAGACGCTACAGATTTATATTGTAGTATAGACAACAACCTTTGTCAGTCTTAATTTCTAAATCACACATATTATAATATGTGCGATTATAATAATAAGGAAACTAGATATTAGAATTCTGTAACGTCTCGCCCGTGTTTGGTTTATATAAGCCCTGTTGGCCTCATCTATTCCTGCCGCGTTTGCTTGTCACCGTCCTGTTGCGTTGGCAGGGTAACACGACCGGCAAACTTATCCATGTGGCATTACATTCCTGCTACCCAGATAGCAGTACAGATTTAATATTTTTATTATCCTATTCCATCAAGAATCATTGGGTTTGTTGCTATCGTATGATATCAAAAAAATTTTACGTTGTACCTATTCTTAGATGATTATGCCACGCAATAAATAACCCTGTGAGAGAGGATTTTGCACAAAATATCATATAATTCCCGCAAATTGCTAATGTGCTCGGACGCCATTGTAGTGACGTTAGCAATGGAAAGGCGTTTGGATATACAGACTGCAAGTGAGCGGGTAAATGACGTAACAATGACGTCTTTAATAGATATGCTTCCATCACAGTACCATTTTGCTGAGATTATAAACACTTAGACCTTTTTCTGGCTGTTTGGCACCAGATCATGTGTTTCCTGGGTTTGGTCCCCTGGTGGTGCCAAAGTGTTATATGTATTAGTTAGCTGTTCAGAGTCTGGTGGTGGTTTTTTTACAATCTAGTGCTTCGGATGTGCACGTAAAGCTTTCGATCTCGTTTATTGAAAGAAATAACTACAATTATTATTAGGTCACATTTCGCAAACCGTCATACCGTTCGTGGTGGACCAGATAGCCTATAGAAGTTATTTTAGCAGACAAAATTAATATTATAAATGCAAAAGTGTGTGTTTGTGTGTATTTTTTTCTTCTTCACACTAAATGGGACCCATGAAATGTTGTATTCAGGTAGTCCTTGTCCAGATTTAACACTTTTTATCTTTTTTATCGTAGAAAAATATTTTGTTCATAAAACACCACTCACCGAGCCGCGGAGAACAGCTATTAATAAAATAATATTGCTTGTAAATGGATCGTCAGCTTCTTGGCTATTCCACGCTTTATAACAAAAAGTGGCTAATGTATGGGTAAAAGAAAGTACTTAATAAACTTTACTAGGGCACTTATGCAGTAGTTGCATGTAAAATAAAAACAGCTATACCGCCCTAGCGTCAACAAGCGACCCTCGTGATAAAATCAAGTGTTTGTCAAAGCGGACGAAACACGCGACGAAATACTACCTACATACGTTTCCTTGTATTATACATTAAGGGTCTGTTTACACTAAAGTCAATCGGATGTGCGTTATTTTTAAAAACCAAGCACTTAAAAACTAGAGGCAAGAATTTTAGAAGAACCCTATCTGACTTCCGACACCTCACCCGGAATCGTTAAGTGCCCGGTTGAGGATAAGCTTGCCACCTAATACATTGTAGGACTAAGTATCTTTGGCTAATCGTGGGTGCACTGGTTGTACTTCTGCCTACTTCTTCGAGGATACGGGCGTGAAGATACTTTATTATTATTTATTTATTTAATACTTTATTTTACACAGGAAATAACACAATTTAGAGAAAATAAACGTAACATAAGTACAATGGGCGAGCTTATCGCTACTTAAAGAGATTTCTTCCAGCCAACCCGTTAGAGGAGATAAAAAACAAAAATTAAATGAGTTACGTTGTAGGTATGTATTAAAATTCTACGTCATTGAATGGATTGTTATACTTTAACTACACATCTCTGTATCTATGTCCTCGGATAATAATTCTTCAACTTTGGCGTCTCCATATTCATCTATTGGTACTGTTATCATATTATTGTCGATATTTTCTTCCCCATTATCATTAGAAGTGTTAGTGTTGTTTTTGTCTTTTAAATCACAAATTGTGCATACTTTAATTTTCTTCCTTTGGCTCCAATGCTCTATTAACGTATCTAATTCAGTACAACTAGCGTTAAATTCTTCTAAATTAAAATTTGAAATTATAGAGGCAATTTTTTGACATCTTGAAATGGCATCCTCATATTTTTGTTCCGTAGTTAAAGTACGTTTTTTAGTGTTAGCTGTTTGAATAATAGTTTGTGGTTCAAATATTGTGCTCAAATCTGATGAACTGCTTTTAAAAGTTCTTACGTATAAAGATTTTAAGTATCTTTTGTGTATTAACGATTCATCGTACAGATCCCCGTATTCTTTGGATTTGATAGCAAATATATGAGAACAAGGTAAATAGTTGCTAGTGTTAAAAACACAAGAACATTTGTAGGATTCAGTATCAACTTCGTATATCGAATCTCGGTTATCTTTTGTAATAACAGAATATATGGTATTGTCACTAGATACATCAAATTTATTAACTTCATTAAGACTTTTGCAAACTAGTCTAAATGCATGCGGAGTGAGGAGATTTAAGTAAGAGTCTTTCGGTGACCCTTCTTGATAATGAGTAACTTGTTTCTTTAACATTGAATTCGCAGTCTCGTTACGTTGTGTTGTTATACCGTTAAGCAATATGATTAAATTTTCAAAAAATGTCTCAAGGCTTACAAACTTATCACACATTTGTTCTATTTTTTGATTAAATGATTCTAAGTGATTTGTTGTAGTAACACCAAACGTAAGATTTTCATTTCTATAACATTGTACCCATTCTTCCTTTATACCATGCCAATTTTTATTATAGTATTCAGAAACTTTTCCATAATTTAGATCTATTAATCTTTGGTATAAAATATTATATTCGTGTTCCGTTTTTGAAAAAATAATCTTTTTCAGTAATTCAAGACAAGCTTTTCTTTCTGAATTATTTATATCCATTGCTTGAGTTGATATTTCAGTACGGAAATGTTTCAATACATGAAACATACAAATTTTGTGAGATGCATTAGGAAATTCTGTATTCAGAACAGATTTTTCTCCAAAATCCTTATCAGTTACTATTGTTCTGACCGAACACCATTTTGGATTATATTCCTTAAAAACTTTGATCATGTGGCTGATGATAGCACCTGTTTCTTCAACTACTATAAAAATTGCCACAGGATCTCCGTCGTTGTTGCCATTTACAGACATTAAAACATACACTGGCATATCTACATTATTCAATTTATACATGCCATCCAACATCAATAACTCGGGATATCCTGCGAAACAGGACTGCATCCAGGGTGTCTGATAATAAATGCCAAGAAGAGTATTGTTTTCATCCACAGCAATCTGTACTTTATTGTTATCACCGTCTAATATCTTCAGAACATTCTCCAAATTGGATTTTGAGCAATGCTTGCTATTTTTTAAATTACTGATATCACGAATTTGTACGGGTTTCCCTGTTTTATTCTGTAGATAAGTCTGTAGGAGTTTTCTGTTACATTTTAACTTTAAAAAGTTTTCAGCTTCTTTCTTTTCTTCACAATTCAATCTCCTTTGTTTTGGCAATGAAAAAAATGCGTTTTTGTCTATAGAATGGTTATGATCTTCATGTAAAGATGCAATCTGTAACTTTTGCCCATCGGATGATAGTTTGATTCTAATATGCATTGAGCAATCATCTTTAGCCGTAAATCTATTTCTTAAGCCTGCACTTTTTGTTTTAAACTTTCGCCCACCCCTTGAACAGGCAAATGTAATACTGTAGTATTGTAAATCCGGATTACAATTACTTAATTTATGTGGACAGACCCTTTTCATTGCTTCGATTTTTCGTGCATCTCGCTTCCAAAGCTGTACGAAATGTTCTTGTTCGTACTCTTCAATAAACGCCATTAAATCTTTAAATGACGTAAATTCACACATTGTTCAGGATTTTTGTATAAAACTTACAATAAAACAGTCGTAAATCTATATTTATTCTTTTGTAATAGTAAAATGTAAATTCATCTATATACTACTCTATAGACATATAAATTATAAATACATATTACATATATTTTATTTTGACAATGACAACAGACTAGGGATGCCCGATATATATCGATGCATCGAAAACATCGATATTTACCATTCGATGTATCATATAATTTCGATACATCGGTCATAGTCAATAATTCAATATTTTACAATATATCGATTATATTCAATATATCGAATAAATACAACAAACAAAGTTTTTGTAGCCTGAGTCGGTTTATGGTTTATTTTTTCAAATTTTCAGTAATAATAATGAAGGTCACAAATAATATTGATGAACACGGTCACGGAATGGCTATTGGATGCTTTGTGATGGACACTTATCCATACAGTTGGTTTTCCTTATCTCTAGACTTCATGGTACAGATGAAATACAATATAATTTAAACAATAGGCCTCTATTTTACAAAACCCAAAGTATAAACAAGATGTTGACATATTGTAATCAGTACTGATCAGTACCCTTTCACCTTACTAAATGATAAGCAACATAATTATGTACACTGTATGGTTCGTGCTATGACTGTATTTTTCAAAATAAATATTAAAAAGAAACAACTATATGTACCATCACGCTCATATCTTTGACGAGGTAGGCAGAGATATAGTGCAAGAACCACGATTGGCCAACAGTGTTAAGTCCCATGATGTGATCAATGAGATATGTACGGTCCCTGTGTAGTTATCCCAGACCAGAGATATTATTGTACTACTGTTTGTACTGTTTTGTTATTATGGTGCAAATATTGCAAAAGACAATCAGTTTTTTTTTGTCCATGCGAATATTATAAATGTGAAAGTCTGTCTTTCTGTTACGCTTTTATGGATAAGTCGCTGAATCGATTTTGATTAAATTTAGCATAGATATAGTTGGAGTTTCGGGGTCAAACATAGGCGCTGGTGTCTTTTACGATCAGGAGAGCTTTCTGCTTGTTTGCTATTTTCTAAAAAAAAATCAGAAATCAACCCCTAAGGGGCTGAAATAGGGGATGAATTTGTATGAATAACTATATCGATGACGTGTTAATTTACTTGCGGGCGAAGCGTGGGTCAGCTAGTGTTAGAATAATTTTGTTGTGAAACATCTAAATCACAACATACTACATAGTATAAAACAAAGTCGCTTTCTCTGTCTCTATATCCCTATGTATGCTTCTTCTTCATCTTTAAAACTACGCAACGGATTTTGATGCGGTTTTTTAATAGATAGAGTGGTTTAAGAGAAAGGTTTATATGTTTTTCCCCCGTGTTGGTCCGGGCTCCTTTGAAGAATAGACCAACTGCCGTTCTGCCAGGCATGTCGTAAAAGGCGAT
>DWBA01001151.1:0-11164 GCA_018236825.1 Apodemia zela
CGCCCGCCGCACGCCTCCTTAATGGTGGGACTTCACTTGGAAATTAAATCTGTGAAAAATATTGCAGCACAAAAAAGGCGTTGGGGCAGATGCTGCCTTATTGTTTGTTGTGATGTGTTTACATTATTGTCAACTGACTTCAAATAGGAGAGGGTTAATAATGGGGCTTGTGCTTTTCTTAAATATATATTTCGATAATTGGCTGCCTTGTCTTTTAGTCAGCTCGAGCTAAGTGGACTATTTGGGGTAATAAATTGGGAAAGAAACTTTGTACTTTTTAGGTTTTGATGCTGTAAAAAGTGAAATCGGTAGCAACGTAACTATTACATAATCAGAACCGGTAGGTGCAATTTTATAAATGTATTGTTTAACAGTATAGAGGTATGTTAGACACATTAGCTATAGAGATAAAATACCGAATCAAAGTGTTACAAGTATTTTGTTGGATGGCAGAATAACTTTTTGAATGCGTAGAATAGCTTCGTGGTTTGCGACAACAACGACCCGCTATTTCAAGCCTAGGTAGGGTATTATTCCATATTTTATGTTTAACGATTTATTTACTACTTTATTATATTTACTACTTTAATTAACTCTAAGTTTCTACTAACTTATAATGTGATATTGTATGTTTATGTGTTTTTATAAATCACTAACTTAGATGTTATGAAGAAAATTCGTAAATAGTTTGTTTATTCATGCGTACAATAAGTATTTTTACTTGCTGTAAAATGTTAATTTCTCTAGACGTTCTTCTACAGTTCCACACTACTGATGACGATTTCAGGATAGTGGATACTGGCCCGCAAGTATTTTGTTATATAAATTATGTAGTTATGGTATATACTTTTTTATCATAACAAAGCAAACAAGCAGTTGGCTATCCCGATGGAAAGAGACAACCATCGCTTATTGACGCCAAAGTTGTCAATAGTGCGTTGTTATCTTTGTGGCGGGGTCTTCTTGCCAAATCCGTAAGTTTATCGGCTACCTTAGCCTCCAAGCCCGAACCCAACAGTGACAAGTATCGACGTAATTCCGTTAGAATAGGGCGACGTATTTCCGATCTTGTAGTAGCTATAAAATTATGATATGAAGAGAAGTACCTTTAAAGGTTAATACGAATAAAAACAAGTTGATTTAATTTAAAGTACTAGTGGCCTGAGTCCCAGCTGTGGGAAGTATATAACTATGCAGAAATAGCCACTGATAATCTAATGTTATAATTTTACACGCGACACATAGTGCACTAATAAAATCGAATGATAATGTTAGCGACTAGCGTGCAGCCATAGCACAGAGTAATCAGGGCGGGGCAGTCGGCCGGCGAACAGCTCTCGCGCCAGCCATTACGAATATTACGCTGTTGTTTCAATTAACTTGCCATGGTAATATATTGGGTACTCTTTGCGACGTTGCCGATACAATCATGAAGGCAATCTCATTTGCGATAATAGGTTTTAGCACACGCCTTCATTTGTTGTTGGCGCGCTCAATACTCGCTCGCACACCGACACACGAGCTGTGTATAATGTAGCTACAGTCTACAGCGAAATAGCTTTGGTGACGTGTAATTTAAATAATTTCTCGTTCATGCGAGGTGTAACGAGAACAAGCACCAATCAAATCAGTGCCAAAATGTTATACTGTAATATTATTATCTCTCAAAATAAAATTGTCAACGAAACCTTATTACCTATACTAACTCGATGCGGCTTAAGTGTGCTTTCTTGCATTTTAGCTTTCAGTTAAATAATTTTAAATTAAACTTTTTTTTTACCCAACTGCGCTAGAATGAGAAATGTTTCTTGAGTATATATATATATATATATATATATTCTACTATGTATATTTCTTTTACACGCTCTGTCGCCTATACAGCTCAATGGATTTACACTTGAGAGGTACCTACCTATCATTATTTGTTTCTTATTTTGCAACAAAAAAGTAAATACCTACTGCATTAAATACCGTTTCAAAAATCAAAATCGAATCACGTTTTCAAAAGTTACAGCTTTTCTAATATTAAAAATGTCATAAATCTTAAGAATAGTGGTTGCTCCTTGGACCTTTATACGTTACGATTCCATATGTTACGATTATTGTACATTTGCCTTGCCTCCTCCACATTCATTACTCTATTCATAGAAACACGTCGATTGCGAAGACTCTTAAGACCACCTCCGGAAAGTACCCGATCAATCTCATCATGGTCTTCCCCGGTACCTAAATTTAAAGGTCTCCAATAAAAACATGTTTGTATGTCCATTATAAATATATATATATATATCAATTTATTTGATATACTTTGATATATAACTCAATATTTAAGTATATTTCCACTATATTGCAACTGAAATGACACAACATTCATCAAATCGTTAATAAATATATATTTAATCGAAGGTTAATATACAATAACAAAAGCACAGGTACCTACACTCGCACTCCTGCTACTCAACCACATTCTGTCCATTTATGGAATGCCTAATTTTGTCCTATCCGGGGTCGAGATCGATCCCCGGATAAGACAAAAGTGTTATTTAGGATTTTTTAAAGTTACCCCTTACTGTTGGTATTGTGTTACCACCCACGCGCCTGGAATGAGCAAGCTAAGATGATTTATTGTTTATTTTTAAATAATAATATAACTGCTATTATGTAATTGTGATTAAGAAAATTTCGTAATTTCTGCGTTTGAAACAGAGGGTTCCTACTCGTTTGTTCAAACAATACGTACTTGAGGAGCAGTAGCGTTATTTGGAATTAGAAATTTCGAGAAGGCCGAACAATTATCCTCGAATTCATTAGTGGTCGTGACTCGTGAGTGGTTTGCACTTGGGTAAGTTTGTTCTTACACAATGAGACCAAACCTACTCCGGTGTATGGCTCCTTGTAAGAGCGGGCTTCTAAGGGGCTGAGACACGTTTATGTTGGAAGTTTCTGTCTATTACACTTTTAAGTTGGCAAGCAAGAAGATAATCTATACAAAACATACGCTTGATAATATGCGTTACAAAGATTGATATAAAAGCTGTAAAAATGATTTTAGCTATGCGCTTAAATCAAAATTTTTATACCCTAATAAATTAACGATAAAAATATATATTTTTTTGGATACAACTATAAGTTAAAAAGCAGTCGGTACTTATTATACACACAGTAGGTACAAGTGTTACTTATTATATAAATGAACATTCGCTAATTAACAAAATATTCGACTGGTTAGCGACCCTGACTTCGCGTTTAATGCGGTTCGCGTTCGATGTACGGCAGGGACAGGCGTTTGTGTGATGAGTAGGTACAGATGTTTGTATATCTGGGTTTGGGTGTTTATTAAATATATCAAAGTATTTATATGTGTATTTCTATCGTATATACGTGTCGTATTAATATTATAGAATAACATCCACACCATATCACAAGCAAATAAATTACATGTACCGCCCGAATGACTGTAGCCAAGCCAAGCCATCCAGGCCAGACCAGTCAAGCCATTTTGAGGCATATTCAGTAGCAATAAGTTATCTGGAATGAAACTTTCCATCAGAAAAACTGATACAATAAAGAAAATTTAATTTATCAACACGCTTTTATTTCCTTCTATTTCTTACATTTTAATATTCTAATTATCAGCGTGCTAATCTTTTTTCCTAATCTTTTTGGTGTTACTTGGGTTTGATTGGTTAAGAATGCCAAAGGGCATTAAGTCATCAATTATATTTTAACTACGTATTAGTTTAAATAAATAAATAAATCTCGACAACCTAAGTCTGACTATCTTTGGAACAGGGCAGTGAAAACGAGCCCAGGCCGTTAGAAGTAGGATTCTATCACCTAGACTAGATTGGTGACTCGTAAGTTAATGTTTGAATTTTGATTGGTGCTGGCCGATGAGCATTTTAAATAATCTACCTAGCTTACACTGTTATGTAAGCTTCTAATATGCTATAAATAATGGCACAACGTTGCTGGAAGTGAGCAGTTCAGTGTCGTAGGTGGTGTTAAGCGGCAGGTTAGTGTTCTGTCGTAACCGATTACATTCATTACTGAAGTTCCAGCGCGGGCATCTATTAGACAAGTGACTGATCGCCAACCAAACAATTGATCGTGTTCGTGTTTCGAGAGGCACGTTTAACCTAAATCAATTAATAAATATTTTATTACTTTGTATATTTTTGTTACGAAAAATACATTACCAAAAACTGATAAAAAAACTATCTAACATTCTCTCACTTTGAGTTCCGTAAATTCTTTGACGATAAAGCAATCATGTGGTAAATCATTAAAATCATCACGTATTTTCAAAGTATACTAATTTCAATATAAATCCATCAAGACATTTTTGATATACAGACCAACAGCCAGACGAATATAAAAGTTTAAAATTGATTGCAGTGAGTCATATAACGAATATTTATCATGATATTTAAAATTGAGTGTACACTGTAGACACTGCAGATTTATGTAGTAGTATGAGGGATAAGACGAGTCATATCATAGTCAAATTTGTTGGGTGCTGTCTTAAGATACTTTCATAAGTCTTTGAAACCGGCATTTTTGTGAAGAAGTCGGGGCAAACGAATAGGAAGCTCACTAGACGGTAAGTGATCACCACCGAGCACCGTCTGTGGGGGACGTCCGCAACACTAATGGTTTTGCAGTTGTGATGCCCACGTTTTAAAAATAAGTAAGCTCTTGAAGGTCTCAAAGTCGACTGCATTGGAAAATACAGCTGCCAGTTATTGGTTCCGCTGAGGAGCAGAGCGGGGCAAAATTGGCCTCGAGTATTGCACGGTTGTGGGTCGTTGCAGAACTTCACCTACTTCTCATAATTGTAGAAACACGTTTGGTCAATCATTCACCTCCTCTAGGAGGTGCTAAACTGCTTAGCGAATTGTAAAATATTGTCTATATCATCTCTTCTTTAAAGGAGACTCCTTTATAGTATTAGTATTGTAGATATTTTACTGTTAGTATAAATACTTACTTACGGGGACGTAGTTTTACCAAGTGCCGAATATATTCACTGTTGACAGTAAGAGACAGCCAAAAGATCGCTTTCCATTGATAAAACCACTTATTACTGACTTTTGTATGACATTGACATATCTAAACTAATATTATAAAGAGGAAACATTTGTGTTTTGGATGTATGTTTGTAATGTTTTCACACAAAAACCAGTAAACTGATTTCAAAAATTCTTTCACTTTTAGACAGCTACATCATTCAGGAGTGACATAAGCCTTACTTTACTTTTTGCCCATGCGAGCAAAGAGAAATAATGTTTTTGGGTCATGCGAACGAAGTCGCGGGGAAAGCTAGTCTTCTATAATATTATTTACGTGAATTTTATCATGAATCAAATCCAGATGAGGAAGTTTAAAAAATCCTATCAAAAAAATATTACACATTTATAATATGTGGATTTCGAATAAAACAACGATAGAGTTATTAGAAGATAAAGTGAAGCCTAAACAGGCTATCGTAACTGTACATGATACCATAGTTGGTTTATTCTGTCACAGAAGGCCGTTCGTCGTGAGTCCCGCGGCAGATCTCGGAAACTAGCGTCGTTTGTCTTAGGTAATATTATTCCCAGCCTGAGGAGTTACTCTAGCTTTGTGAGGGCTGATATTGTTTCATCACATGAATAACCGTTAGATATCACGGAAATGTTCTAAACTAAATATGTCGTACCAAATGACATGCGAGCAATTGGTATTAGAATCCGTTCCAATCGGTAATAAATTTAAAAATGTTTACTCTTCAAAAGTGCCTGTAAAGTTTATTTTTTAATGAAACGCTTTTTGATTTGAGCGCTTTTGACTGTACATTTTGAGAACTAGAGTTTAATATTTGATCCGGTCAGATATAAACGGCTTAAGAAAAACTCTGCAGTAATTTGGATTCGTAATGGCACCACCATGGTAAAAAACGTAAACCTGCATGTCTCAGCATTATCAAGTCTTATCAGCTGATAAACCATTAAATCTTGATGGACGGGAACTTGATGAAAGAGTGTTTTGTAATATCAAAAGTGGCTAGCGAGCAGATATAATGCCATATGCACTATTTACCGGAGACATTACCTTCCAGACAGGAACACGACAGTGACAAATACTGACGTATTGCAACAGAAAAAGGATAAGGCGATGGTACCCAACGCGGGCGAGACGTTGCAGAACTCTACCATGCAGTAGTCACAATGGTGACATGTTTAGCTTTTGCATGCACTTTTCGAGCTTATTGAAAATTGGAGCCGTGCACAATTGTAGCAAATAAACTCTTATCATAATTTGATTTAGACGCAGTATATAGTTTTACGCACAAATACTGTTTACTGACGGTCGTCACAGCAATGGAAGAAGTCAAAGCAAGTGTTGTCAACTCACACCTGAATACACCAAGAGTACGTGACGATGGTTCAGCATCTCACAAGAAAAACCATCGCCTATAGACACTAAGTATGTTGATTGTGCGTCGCTATCCATGCAGCGTGATGGCAATGCCACATGGATTGGCATGTCTACCGGCTACCTTACCCTCCAAAGCGAAACACGACAATGACAAGCATTCACACTATTGCGGCGGTGGTACCATAGACCCGGGCGAGACGTTGCGGAACTCAAATATTTGCTCATAGCTCTGAAGATGCAACATAGCATAACACCAATTGGTTTTAATTTACAAAATACTGTACTGTACAAAATTTCTGTATGTATAACGAAATTATTATCAAAATAATTTCATTTCACTTTTTCAGCGGTAAATATCTCGCAACTCTTACCCTTTGAACTAATTTATCGTAATTTTATTATTATATAAATGATGTTTTCATACAACGACGGCTAACAATTTAATTAATATGCAAATACTTACAGTCGCTGTAAACATTAGCCCAAGAGACGGAAGCTTAAATAAAGTATCCTCAGTAAGCTTAGCAAAATATGAATAACTTACCTCAACTTACCATGAAGTTGATAGAAATGAACTTAAGTGCCCGAATTACAATCAAGGCGAAGTGTACAGAACTCACATAATTCTAGCCACAATGACAGTAATGAACTCTACCTACAGCTACAGTAGGTAGCTGCTTTTGTGTGCGGCGGACCGTCACATCGTTGTTTTTAAGCTTGATACTCTTTATCGTCAGTACTTGATGCAATATAATTTATTTCAAATAGTAAAAATATTTAAGGTAGTCGGTAGTCTTGTGCACGTTGAATTGTCATCCCGCCACATAAATAACAAAGCACCATTACCACCTTTGGTAGACACAAAAGCGATGGTTTCTTTTACTTGGATAGCTATATGCTTGTTTGCTATCTAATTAAAAATATCAATAATTGTTTATCGCGAAACCAATTTTGAATATAATATAATTTAACTAATAATGCATTCGTTAAGTTCGATTGTTGTACCATTTGTTATAAGTAAAAAAGGGTTATTTATTTTATCTTACGATATGCTAACAGGACTGAGATAGTAAAATAAAAGATCACTAACTTTTTTGATTACCTTAGATGTTGGGTTGGAATGCTGATAGTTTGCGCTTTGTGATATCATCGTCAGCTCTCTAGCTATATTCAGTACAAGGCGAAGCCGATGTAGTTTACAGTGAGGTCAAACTCGTCGTAGAACTCGACACTTCTCTCGCTCCCCGTCGCTCAACAAGCGGCTAACTTCGTGTTAATCAACATTGCCACAATTTGTTTGAAAAAACAATTTCAGTGGTCAATCACAACAAGTTGTAACCGTTTAACTAAACCCAAATTAGCATCAAACAAGAAACTGCAGTATTTATCCCTCTAGAGAATTTTCTTAGACGGTCAGTTGGAATACACCGGTACTTTTATTTCATTTTACAAACACATAGTTTTACCAGATATACATATAATACTGTCTTTGTGAAGTGAAATAAAAGTGCAAGTGCATTTTAACTAATTTTTCGAATAGTCGCCTCTGTGGTCTAGTGGTTCGACGTCGGAGTTGACCACACGAAGTCCCGGGTTCGATTCCTGGGTCGGACAAGTTAAAAAATGAGTTTTTTCAGTTTTCTGATAAAAGACAACGTTGCCGGGATTGGAAAAGTGCCCGGTTGTCGCTAGGTTCGAAATCCTAGCGTGTCGAAATTTTTTTTTTGTTGTTTTTAAAAGTTTTAACTGTACACAAGTGGAATTGTGCCTGTTTGTGTCGGTGTACAGGCGACGGATGTTTGTACTTAACCACGCTTCGATAGAGCTTAAATTGTTTACGATCTATTCGTTAGAATATTATGTCGATGATGCTGATGCTGCTGAGCTAAGCAACGTTAAAACGGATGAACATGGCGAACCTAGAAGGGTTAAAAGCATCTGCAGAAATAAAATAACAAACGTACGAACATATCTTGTGATATTTTATCAGTTATAATACCTACGTGTGGTTTGTTAGTTAAAAAATTGTGAGGTGACGGCATATCAGCCAACGAAAAGACAGGAAATAGTAAAAAAACGTCTTCTATTAATATTTTATGACACATATATGTTCACCTGAATTAAATCACATGTGAAATACATACATGAACATGGTCGGCACTGAACTGAACTGCCGAATTTATTTTTTCCCAATTAAACATTATTTTCAAATAAAATTTAATGCACGTTCGTCAGTGTACGCTCAAATGCTGACGCAAAACTTTCGGTCGCATAAACCATCTCATGGTTAAATGCGTATTCACGAAAATAGAAGTTTGATGAAAAGATCGGCATCACGTCTTATTCGTGGCATATGTCACTTCAAAAACAATGCGAGCGCATTTGATCAACCGTATGTACTGCAGGATTATTTATAGAAGAGGGCAAAGGAGGAGGACATTCGCACCAACAGAATAGATTTTTAGATTTTGAGTGAGATAATTACTGGAAGGTTCCTAAGCTAAATTATAATTACGTAAAACATCTCCGTCCGACATGTCATTCGATTTACTTATGACATGGCATGATATATCATTAACGCTGGAAAACTCAAATGTTCATAATGTAAAACAATAATCTCTTTTTATTTGGAATTTCGTGTTGGGCAGCTACGGAAGCCTACATTGCGCGTGATCGGACACGCGCCACAAGATTGTCGAATTATTTTTACTTCGATATTAAAAGAAAATAAAACAATTTGACAAGTTTGTGAACAAACCAATTTATTTTTTGATTAGAAAAATATCCAACGGAGATCAAACCGGAAGTTGCATCCGCGTGCAGACGAGCGGCGCCGCGTCACCGCGGACATGTTGCCGCCAAATTGATTCCTCTGTCGCTTTGTGCGGGGAACTGTTTCTGATAGCATAAAAATACAATGTCACTGAGTCAATCGATTAAAAACAAACAAAGTCGAAGTCGAGCCAGACATTCAATGTGAACCAATTGTGGCGTACGTAATAAAACCAGGGCGCATTAACCCACAATTGCAGTTACGTAATTTTCAAAAAGGACATGATTTCGGTTTAGTGGCCGTAGGTTGGTGGAATAGTTGAAGTGCACGTTGAGATATTCTCCCCGAAGCTTTATTGTTGCTGTGCCGCAGACAGCCAGAGCAGACCCTCGCAATCAGCTCGTGTAGTAGAGTATTACGTAATTCCTTCGATCCAGGTTTCTGGAAGAAAACCAAAGCCGAAAAAAACATATTATGATTGTTATTGCGAGTTCAATGACAGCTAATTAATTCTTGATTAACAAAAGTTTTAACATTTTCCAGCCAGGCAGTTCGTAAAATGTGATCAATGAGCCATACATGTCACAACCATTGTGAATAGCAGGTGGTAAAGTTCTGCAACAACTCACCTGGGTTTGCAATACCACCGTGACTATTCTTCCCACTATAATGTCAGACATTTCACTGTCGTATTTAGGGTCAGGTAGCAGGTTGGTCAAACTTACCCAACAGTGTGGCAACTGGTTATCTGATAGCAAATATGAAAAAAAATCTAACAACTTTATTCTGTTTCATACAAGTGTTATTTCAATCAATGTTAAATAATAAAGCTCGCCCTTTGTACATGTTTTATATTATTTTCTAAAAAATGTATTTTGTGTACAATAAAGTGTTAAATAAATAATAATAAGACCATTGATGTTTAGATGAAGATAATTAAATGACATGGATACTCGTGTGGGTGTGTGTGATTCCCCGTGTTGGTCCGGCCCTTTGAAGAATTGACAATCTGCCGATCTGAAAGGCGGATCGTAAAAGGCGAGCGATTATAGGCGGTCTATAAGTAAGTGTCGCTGCTATCGTGATTACTAGGTGGTAGAGTTTCGCCCATGTGTAGTACCACCGCCTTGCCTATTTCTGCTGTAAAATCGTCAGTGCTGGTCACTGTCGTGTTTCGGTTTGGAGGGTAAGGTAGCCGGTAATATTGTGTAAGTGGCACCACCATCCCGCCACACGGCATCAAGGCATACGAAAATATTTATCTGTAAACTGAGACGAAAAGTAACAACTGTATTTTATTCGGTATCAAGTATTTCAATAATGTAGCAAGTTTATTACTATACCAAGATTAATTTCCAACTTGAGGAAAATAACAGCAACATTTTACCGTTACCTGCAGTACATTTTATGATTTAGAACTTTGTGATAAAGTTTAAATTGAGTCGACAGCAAGTTTGAAGCAATTAAACTATAAAATCTGAAGTAAGTTTCTAGTTGCGACTCGATGAATTTAGTTTGACAGTTCCACATTACTGTGAAGAACGACCAAACAAATATTACAAATGTAAATTGGCCTGAATGACTGATTCACTGTTTACATGACTGTTGTGTGACGTCTTGTGTTTTTTTATAGATCATAGGATAACAAACAAGCAGATGGGTCTCCTGATCGAAAGAGAAACCGTTGCATATAGACACCAAAGATGTTAATGGTGCGTTGTTATCCGGGTGGCGGGATGCCACATGCATAAGTATACCGGCCGGAACATGACAATGACAAGTATTGTCGCTATTGTGGCAGGAATAATTTGTAGTTAGACGGTTCATAATGTAGAGCTTTCGGCACTTTAAGGTTTGATTCCGATCAGCTCCACATTCCCGCAGGAAGCGGACAAAATTTTTGTGGCAGTTTAGAATCCGAAAAATAATATTAATAATATTCACAATAAAGCCAAAGCTGAAATACAGTAC